>JANAVB010012204.1:0-79366 GCA_029216955.1 Iris pallida | reverse complement strand
AAAGAAGAACCATTTTGAAACCAGAGCTATAATATCAAATCCAAGATAAGGTCTAGCAAAATCATCGATTCATTATATTAAGAAGAATTCATAGTAAGAAGTTACACAAGGTTTATAATACAGCTAAAGCTACTCCTAAGTTAAATAATGAGAAGCAAAACAAAACAAATAATAACTTCTTCTTTTTTTGAAGGACTGAAACAAAAGTAGAGAAAACATGTTCGAAAATATTTAAGGTACAATCTGATAATCATATGCGTCTATCCACAATCATGGTACTCTAAATCCTCGTCATACTAGTAGCAAGGCTACGATAATCACAGTCCTCGATTTAGGTACATACTCTAGAATCATGGTATTTAACATTTTTGCGATGCCGCTAGCTTGGCTGCAAAAATCTTAATTCCCACACCCGAGAAATATATCCAAAATCAGACTATATGTCCTCACCATGCTAGCTAATGTGACTATAGAAGACTAGATTCCATAACTTAGATGACCTAGCCCAAGTAATTTTATCTTGACAAAAATAAATTAAATCAACAATGAATACCCAAAAATCAAATTTATCAACTAACATCAAGATTCAAAATGAACAAAAATCCTTCAAATCATATAAATACAAACTCGGATGCTACAACTAACATCAAGATTCAAAATTCAACAATCTTTCATCAAATCAAAATACAAACTCAAATTCACAATAATCTCTCAAAATCAATTCAACACGAAAGTAAAGATAAATCAAATCAAGGAAAAGAGTTTTAAATCGAAGTTAAAATAAGATTCTCAAGGGTCGTCCCAGGAATCTCTCAGGGGATCCTAACTGTGATTGAGTACCTTCAAAATATATCCTAATCCTACTACAGGCTGTAGTGGTACTCTAGTTCGAATACCACTACATAAACTCGACCTGCATGGGCCACCACTAAAAACGTGTCACGACCCGCACCCTAAAGTAAGGGCACGAGCGTGGGTACATCCAGCCTACGCCGCAGTGTCGGCGGTAGAACGCTGTTCTAGGTCTCATACATCTAACAGTATAAGGCTAAGCAGTTTATACTTCCCGAATGGGGGTGACATAGCATAATGTAAACTCAATCACATCAAGGTAGAGCATAATGGAAGATAGATAAAACATAAAATCCAAAAGAGATACATCAGATAGAATCTAAGTGTCTAAGATACACCAACCCAGAAATACATCTCGAAGCTCAAATACAGTAATCCATAAAATAAAATAACTCAAGACAACTGAAAATAAGCTATAAGCAAACCCTAGCTATCTATACAACCTCTACTGTGTCTCCTCTAGGCTAGCAGACAACCTCCAGGCTATCTGTAAATTTATTAACAGGTCCAGTCAGGACAGGAGCGAGCACATTACATCTCAACAAATCATAGCAGGTCAGGATATATAATCATGCTAGAGAGTAAGATACAAGAAACTGAAGAATAATATGATAAACAGGAAAGACTGTAAATAAATAGCTACAGTATATAGAGAACTAACAGTGTCTAGTGATTCAGAGCACAAGATGGTTATGTAAACGGCACGATGTTATACACGAGTAATCTACAGGTTGTACACGAGTAATCTACTGGATTGAATACATAACCACTTCTCCCCGCCCCAATCAATACACAAGGATCTAGTTAAGTTATGTTATTGCACACGAAGTATAGTCGCACACGAGATCATGTGAATACATGAATATACACGATTTCACACGATTGTACACGAATATCACGAATACAAGGAGTACACGATGCTCACGATAAAGTACACGAACACGAATACCCGATGTATCCGCTAAGGGGATAATATCGTACAATAAGATCCATATAGTACTAATCCGTGTTTCCAACGTGTCAGCATCATGTAAAGTAATCTAAAGCAGGAAATATACTCCTAATGCAAGATATGAAATGATCAGAGAATATACTCGTCTGGTGTCTGAATGTCCAAAGTAAATATACTGTCCGAGGAGAGGTGTCTGGCTCCTAATCAGAACATCACAAGTCACAACAAGTCGAAAATAGCAATATGAAGTTCTACTATGCATTCTACATGATTCTAGGTCAATCTAGACCAAAGTCAACTCTTGGTCACTTGGTCAACCCTGAAAGTGAAAACCTAGGTCAACTATGGTCAAACTAGGTCTAACAAGTCTAAATTAGGTCAAACAAGTTATCTAGATCTAAAACAAACTAAGTATATGCAAATCAAGTATCCAAGATAGCTACTAACTCATAGCCTAAGTCACGTGTTAAACCAAGCACAAAACTAAACCATAAGCTAACAAGGCACACAAACTTAGTCATATATGTATATATATTATTCACATTCACATATTCATATACATATATATATATATTATATATATATATATATTATATATATATATTATATATTATATATAATATATATATATATATATATATATATATAGGAAAGCTATATATATAGGCACATACATATATATATAGAGAGAGAGAGAAAAAGAGGTAAAAGAGTAAGTGAGTATGTGGTGTTGGCATGTGTGTGAAAGGATATGTGTTAATGTTCTAAAATTTAGTGATAGGTAGGTGTATGTGACATGGGATACATGATGTCAAAGGGTGTATGAATGCATGTGTGTTAAAGGTTATAGGTTAACTCAGTTTATAGAAATACTACATACATACTTACCTTGTATACATGCATACATACATATCATGTATATTACATTTACATGATACATACATGTATACTTGTATTATATTATACTTACATTCATGCATATTAGATACTTGTATTTATATTAACATATTACAAACATTCATTTCATTCATGTATCTATGCATTACTTACATGTTTATACATATACTATATTGTATATTCATATCATTTCATACATTAACATAGAGACATACAAACATGCACACATTATATATTTCATACCTTACATTATCCTACATATCATGTTAAATATTATCATTCATTCCTTTCATATATTACATTATCTTTAAGTTGAATACATCATTATGGATACAATACATTATCTCGCATGCTTGCATTCATATACTCTACATTACCATATATGTTATCATTATATATGCATTACAATATTTATACATTATGCATTCATATCTATCATTACATATATCTTGCATTCATATCTAGCATTCATTATATACTTTTATGCATACATTGTATTTTTCTCTTTCATTCATGTATGCTCATATGCATTATATTAATTGTATTCCTACATGCTTGCATTCAACCATATATATCATTAATGTAAAGAGAATATATCATATATATATTTTTCATTCATCTAACATAACATGTATTACATACTCTATATTCATTTAAGATCCATACTACATAGGCTCATAGGTTACACAAAATGCATATATCGTATAGTCACTCTTCTACTTAAAATCAATACTGTACCAATTGGGCCTTCACTAAATTATAGGATTAAAGTATGTTGTATCTCTTCGTGTTAGCTTTCCGAAACTTTAAACGGATCGCATTTTCGTGTCCGAAAGCTCCCGGAATCGCGAAAACACCGAAACGCGTTCGTCTTTCATACAGCTGACACTCAAACAATTCTACAGAAAGTTCTAGAACGAATTTGGCTTATTAAAATATATATTGGAAGGCTAACTTCGATACGCTTCTTTTAAAAAAACGGAAGGTTAATTGGAATTATGAGCTAAAAGTTATGGCATTTCTAAGTTGCTCTAGCTACTAAAAACGTGGATAACAATTATGACGAATTTGGGTTGTTTGAGACAAAAAAAACAAGTATTAACATAATATATCAAGAACTCACTCTCTACACTAATATATATAAGAGACACTATAGAATACATCTCCAATACAAAAATATGAGATTAAATATGTAATAATTTATTCATACATAACAACAACACATAGTGTGTCCAAATTTGGGGTTTTCCCACGTGGACACAACCACAACATAAATGACACTCCTATGACCTCCAAATGGACACGAAATGGACACAAATGGAGATACAACCATGGGAGTCATTCCTATGGGTTCCAAATATTCTATATGTATGTAGGGATGGATTAGAGGAGAGATTATACCTTCCGGGAGAGAGATTCAAAGGAAAAGCCTTCCGACACGGCACCGACACGTAGAGATTCCAAAAGGACACGAACGAGCTCTGAATCCTCCCAAACTTGGCTAGCACCCTCTAACCATGGAGTAGAAGAGAAATAATGAAGATTTGGTGGAAGAAATGATGGATTTGGAGATAAAATCAATGGAGGTTCATCTCTAAATTAATTTGGGGAAGAACAAGAGAGAGAAAGTGGATGAAAACAAATGAATGAAGGAGTGACTCACTCCTTATCCCCCCCATAGATGGCTGCCCAAAAATGGTGAGGTGTCCCCTATTTGAATGTCCAAAATGCCCTCCACTAATCTATTTGATTTAAATTAGGAATGGGTTAAAGGTTGAGGTCAATTTAGTCTAGTTTTAAGTCTCTAATTAAACTAACCTATCCATAAATAATTAGTCTAACTACTAACTAAAATTAATATCATGTGGACTAAAATTAATATCATGTGGGACATGCCTAACTAGTGTGTGGGTCCCACTAGAGTCAAACTACCCCCGGGTCCCGGTTTCAAGTCGGATTGAGTTAAAATTCGAACCCGACTCAAATAACCCCAAAAAAATATAATAAATAATAAAATAATTTCAACCCCAAAGTAATATCATAAATAATAAATAAAATTTAAAAATATTCAAAAATAAAATGACAAAAATACCCTTGTTTCTGAAAACTGGGGTGACAAACCTTTTTTTTCTGAAAATTTTTCAGATGAGAGTAACCAAACGCAAACTTAGAATCTGTATATCCAAAAAATAACTTATAACATCTACTCTGAAAACTGTTTTCAGAAAGAAATTTTAGAAACACTATCCAATCGGACCCTTAGTTTTCTACGCTTTTCTTCGGTTCTCTCACACTCTCTTTGGTTTGGGAGAATGGTTTTCACGTTTCGTTCCTAACACTTCGCTCATGTATTTCTCTTCTTGACCTTTCAAATCTCAAGCATGTTGTAGCTCATAATGTACTCCGAAGTATATGGTTAGAGATAAGGACAACCGAGAAGAAACAAACTAGATAGATGGTTCTCTAAAAATGTAATTATTGTTAGTGCCGAAGCACAATTTTCGATGAAAATTCTAAAACTGAAACAATTGTACACACAACGTTTCAAATGTAACACCTTAAAGAAGATGTGCAACAGAGATCCTGGAGGATTTTCGATGGAAAATTCTGAAACTGAAACAATTGTACACACAACGTTTCAAATGCAGCACCTTAAAGAAGATGTGCAACAGAGATCCTGGAGGATTCTGAATTACGAGGATCTAAAAAGATTCTACGTAATACACAAAAAATCTAAAGAGACTTTGTGCAAGCAACTATCGACAGTAGAGCTTCTAAAAAGAAGTTACTGTAAAAGGCAACAGCAGCGATGACAGGCGAGAAAGAGATGGGGTGAATGAACCACCGTTGCTCAAAGCTTTATTCGCCCCACACGAGCACGAACAGCTTCCAGGAACCAGCAAGTTCACGAAGAACTTCTGAAACGCTCGTAAGTCAATATTTGAGACTTGAACGGGCTTCCTGGACTTAACAGACTCCCTCAACTCTCTTCTTGGTACATCTTTCAAAGGAGGCCAAGGGGCTCTATTTATAGAGTGGAGTTGAGACTTCACCTCTTTCCTATCCGATGTGGGACTAAAATACCAATACTCAAAATAGAGTTTGATATTTAGATCATCCCACAATCAGCATAGAAGTGTGCCAGTCCACGCCTACCCCCCGAACACTCCCGTGCATGCACGAGACATCCTGGAGTCTGTGTCCGAGTCCGAGTCCGTCCGCACTACAAAATTAACTTGCATCCTTGTTGGATTTAATCCTTTTTCTTTCTAGGAAAATACTTCCACATGGCACAAACGTGTGCCCCACTACACCTCATGTGCACACCTCAACACAAGCAATGTATTATATTGAGATACTCACCATTTGGTGTAGCCGATGTGGGACTATCTTTTCTAGTCCAAGACAAAAACACCAACAATCCCCCACATATCTCAATATATGGGTTGAGCGTTCCCCACAGTGACTCCATCATGCATTAGGAGAGATATCGCTACGACTTGAATCTTCCCGCATAGGTTAAATAACGGCATGATACAAGAATGGACTAAGCCTTGAATTCTGCACCATAACTGTAATTATTCCTACTCACATAATGACATCAACTGTACTTCTGGCTGCACATTGAAGGCCTTGTGCCAGCCTGGTTTCAGTGTATAATTTTTTGGGCGTCTACAAGTTTACCCTCAAGAGACGGCCTGATATCTCTGTCCATACACTATAGGTGAGTTCTTTATAAAGAGTCATGGCATGAAGCATTGCGCTTCTTTGCGGTGCTACGCCGCTATGACATGGCTTAAAGCCGAGGCTTTACCCCACCTGGGTACCTCATCGTAGTGTCATACTACTGTAGCATGAGGTCACAAGCCTCTTTGTAGTGCCAAACTACCCAGCATGAAGCCTTGTACTTCCGTACGGTGTTACACGCTATGACATGGCTTGTAAGTCGAGGCTTTACCCTACCTGGTACCTCTTCGTGGTGTCATGCCACTGTAACATGAGGACATCATCCTCTTTGTAGTGCTGTCTACCTCTCTTTATTACGATTATCATACAGCATTAGGCTACCTGCCTATTTGCGTTGCTACTCCGCTGTGACTTGGCTTGCAAAGCCGAGGCATTACCCCTACCTAGGAACCTCATGGTGGAGTCACCCCACTGTAGCATGGAGTTACACTCCTTGTAGTGCTGCGCTACCGTGCTTCCTGTAAAGTACTCCAGGCATTCACTCTGCCTGAGAACTCATTAAGGCATTTAAGCCAACCTTCCCACAGGATCCGTTTTTCGCAGAAAAAAAACAGTAGACAACAGTGGTTGTAGGTCCGTAATCTCTCCATGTCACATAGGACAAGTACCCACCGTTCCTGATATTCTTCTGGTTAATAGTCCTCCCTTGAACCAAAAGCTAGATGCCTAGTAGATTTCTCTTTGAACTAATAGCATAAAACTTTATGGTAGGAATGTAATAACACAATATCAGAATGCCTTCAAGCCCATTTTACAAGCTGTGTCATCGACCGGCTGGCGCTAGAGGCCCTTGGTGAACGGATCTGCCAGGTTCTCCTGACTCCGAATATCAATCACTGCAATGACACATCTTTTGATGAGATCGTTACTGCCCTGTGCTTCAACCGCACAGTTCTCTTCTTCCCGTTGAAGAGATCATTCGATGCCACCGCTGTTGCCGCCTGGTGTCACAGTATATCGGTATTGCCGGTATCTGAGCCCCAACCACCGGAAGATCATACATGAGCTCCCGAAGCCACTCTGCTTCATCTGTAGCAGCATCCAATGCAAAGAATTCAGATTCCATAGAGGAGCGAGATAACATAGTCTGCTTCTTCGACTTCCACGATATAGCAGCTCCGCCCATGGCGAATACGAATCCACCTGTGGAATACTCGATCTCCATATCTGAACACCAGCTAGCATCACTGAAGCCTTCCACTACTGACGGATCTCCGCTGTAGAAAAGTGCATATGTCTGAGTTTTCTTGAGATATCTCATAACACGCTTCACAGCTTTCCAGTGCTCAATGCCTGGATTGCTAGTGAACCGACTCAGCATTTCTACTGCAAAAGCTATGTCAGGACTTGTGGTAGTAGTAGCATACATCAAGCTTCCGATGACGCTAGCGTACTCCAACTGCCTGACGCTTTCCCTCGAATTTGGCTCCAGCTTCTGATCACTCCGGTACGGTGTATCAATAAAAGGAAGATCTTGATACCCGTAGCGAGTGAGCATCTTCTCAATATAATGAGATTGTGATAGCGCTATTCCAGTGCCTGTCCGGATGATCTTGAGCCCCAAGATTACGTCGGCATCCCAAGTCCTTCATACTGAACTTGGTCGAGAGAAATTTCTTTGTCTCTGTGACGCAGCTTAAATTCGTACCTAGGATTAGCATGTCGTCCACGTAAAGACATACGATTACTCCTCTTCCGTCAGCAAAATCGTATAGACACATGTCTATTTTACTGACCCTGTAGCTATTTGACCTTATCACCTTGTCAAACTTCTCATGCCATATTTTGGGAGCTTGTTTCAAACCATACAGAGACTTCATCAACTTGCAGACTTTGTCTTCCAGACCTCTGACGATAAAACCTTCTGGTTGTTGCATGTAGATCTCTTCGGTCAGCTCGCGATTAAGGAATGCCATTTTCACATCCATCTGATGTATCACCAGCTTGTGTATTGCTGCTAGAGCAATTAACAATCTGATGGTTGTCATCCGAGCTACTGGAGCATAAGTGTCAAAGTAGTCGATCCCCTGCTTCTGAGCAAACCCCTTGGCCACTAGCCTGGCCTTGAACTTGTCAATGGTTCCATCTGCTTTCATCTTCTTCTTGAAGATCCATTTGCATCCGATGGGTCTTGCTCCTTCTGGCAGGTCAACCAATACCCATGTGTTGTTGGAGGTGATTGAGTCAATCTCGTTGTCTATCGCCTCCTTCCAGAATACAGTATCTCTGGTCTTCATCGCCTCATCATAGGTAAGCGGATCTGCTTCCACATGATAGGTGACGAAGTCATCTCCGAAGTCTTTCGGCCTCCTCGTTCGCTTAGTTGACGGCTCAACGAGTTCTGGTTCAGCTGGTGTCTCCTTGACGACAGCTTCATCTTGGACTACTGGTTCATTAAAGACTTCTGTCTGCTTTGTACCCTCATCATTCTCCGGAAGATCCGCGAGAAAAATATTCTTGTGTTTTGCAAACTTGTCTTCAAAGTATTCAGCATCGCGAGATTCGATGATATGGTTTGACTCAATATCAAGGAATCTCCGAGCATCACTCTTCTCGGCATACCCCAAGAAGATCGCCTTCGTAGTCCTTGTCCCCAGCTTCTGAATCTTCAGATCCGGGAGCTTCACATAAGCCAGACACCCCACACTCGAATGACATTCAAGTTAGGTCTGACTTTGAACCAGAGTTCATGAGGAGTTATGTCGGAAGTTGCATATGGCACTCTGTTCAGAATGAACGTTGCCGTTAGTGCAGCTCTCCAGTAGCACTTTGGAAGACCCGCAGTCAACAGCATGGAGTTCATCATCTCTGTCAACGTTCTGTTCTTCCTTTCTGCTACTCCGTTGGATTGAGGAGAGTACGGAGCCGTTGTCTCATTGATGATTCCATGTTCTTTGCAGAATGATAAGAATTCATGAGACCGATACTTCCCGCCTCGATTACTCCTTAACCTCTTGAGTTGTTGTCCAGTTTGCCGCTCAGCCTCGGCCCTGAACTCCTTGAACTTCTCGAATGCTTCGTCTTTAGACTTGAGCAAGTAGACGAAAGCATACTTTGAGAAGTCATCGATGAAAGTAATGAAATACTTCATCCCGGCCTTTGTAGAGAATTGTTTGAAGTCACAGATATCTGAGTGAACCAACTCCAGAAGATCTGTGCTTCGATGGACCCTGTAAAAGGGTTTCCTTGTGATCTTCGTCTGAGCACATACTTCGCATTTCTCTACCTTATCCCCACACTTGGAGATAAGTCATAGACTAGACATTCTGTTAATCCTTTTACAATGAACATGTCCTAGCCTATTATGCCACAACTCAAGAGAATAATCAGAAAAAGTGATTGCATTTATATTATCATGCTGGGTTACAACAAGCTGAATCTTGTACATTCCTTCAGTTTGGAAAGCTTTCCCGAAGAATGTACCCTTCTTGGACATCACCAACTGGCCAGCATTGATGTCCATTCTCAAGCCTGCGTTGTAGAGCAGACTTCCAGAGATCAGGTTCTTAGCAATTACTGGAACATGCTTCACACCTTGAAGCGTCAGAGTGTTCCCCGATGTGAGTTTCAGCTCCACCGTCTCGATTCCCAGTACTTCAGCTTATGCCTGGTTTGCCATTATGACCTTCTCTGAAGTTGGCTCATAAGAGACGAACCAGTCTTTGTCTGAACAGACATGGCAGGTCGCACCAGTATCTATCCACCAGTCCAAGTCAGCCCCCACAGTTGCAACCTGTGCTATCATGGCAACTAGATTAGTAATCATAGAAACCTTACTAGGCTCACCTTGTTCTTTGGGCTTGGACTTGCATTCGGATTTGTAGTGGCCCTTCTTGCCACAATTGAAGCAAGTCACATGGGACTTGGACTTCTGCTGCTTGAAAGCAGGACCCTTCACTTTCAGATTCGTGAAGTCCTTCTTTTTGCGATGAGAAGCAGCCTGCTTCCACTGGTACTCTCTGGTTTGGACCAGATTTGCCTTCGCCAGCTGTTTGGACAGAGTATCCATCTTCTGTTGAGAGCGCATCTCGTCCTCAACATGGATCTCTTGCAAGAAATCTTCCAAGCTAATTTCCATCTTCTTTCGATGCATCTTTGCATAGAAGTTGCTCCATTCTGTAGGAAGTTTCGCGACGATCCCTCCAACGACAAACTTGTCGACGAGGGGCATGTTCTCGTCTTCTAGTTTCTGACGCAACTTCAGAAACTCCTTCACTTGGGACAGCATCGCCTTCTCGTCTTCGAAGGTCCACTTATGGTATTTTTCTACCATGAAGATCTTGGACCGGTTCTCGTCATCTTCATAGAGCTTTTCCAAGGAGTCCCATATCTCTTTGGCAGATGTCTTCTTGGAGTAGGACTCTGCCAGAGAGTCTTCCATGGAATTGAGTATCAGTAGTTTGCATATACTGTTTTCTCTCTTCCACTTCGCTTGCTTGGTCGTAGCAGCGGCCACGGCCGTAGCAGATCCAGTGGTTGGAACGATCGGTTCTTCTTCTGACAGCACGTGATCAACATTCACGAGTTAAAGATTTAAAGTGACCTTTCGTCTCCATATCTGGAAGTGTTCGCCATCGAATTTTTCCAACTTGTTAAAGCCGGTATCGATGAGCGAAGCACGAGAATTATCCATCTTCTCAATAAAGCTTTGAGATTGTTAGTGCCGAGGCACAATTTTCGATGGAAAATTCTGAAACTGAAACAATTGTACACATAACGTTTCAAATGCAGCACCTTAAAGAAGATGTGCAACAGAGATCCTGGAGGATTCTGAATTATGAGGATCTAAAAAGATTCTACGTAATACACAAAAATCTAAAGAGACTTTGTGCAAGCAACTATCAGCAGTAGAGCTTCTAAAAAGAAGTTACTGTAAAAGGCAACAACAACGATGACAGGCGAGAAAGAGATGCTGGGGTGAATAAACCACCGTTGCTCAAAGCTTTATTCGCCCCACACGAGCACGAACAGCTTCCAGGAACCAGCAAGTTCACGAAGAACTTCTGGAACGCTCGTAAGTCAATATTTGAGACTTGAACGGGCTTCCTGGACTTAACAGACTCCCTCAACTCTCTTCTTGGTGCATCTTTCAATGGAGGCCAAGTGGCTCTATTTATAGAGTGGAGTTGAGACTTCACCTCTTCTCCTATCCGATGTGGAACTAAAATACCAATACTCAAAAATAGAGTTTGATATTTTAGATCATCCCACAATCAGCATAGAAGTGTGCCAGTCCACGCTTATCCCCCGAACACTCCCGTGCATGCACGAGACATCCTGGAGTCTGTGTCCGAGTCCGAGTCCGCACAACAAAAATTAACTTGCATCCTTGTTGGATTTAATCCTTTTTCCTTCTAGAAAAATACTTCCACATGGCACAAACTTGTGCCCCACTACACCTCATGTGCACACCTCAACACAAGCAATGCATTATATTGAGATACTCACCATTTGGTGTAGCCGATGTAGGACTATCTTTTCTAGTCCAAGGAAAAAACACCAACAATTATACTATATAGTATTATTTTATATATTTTATATTAATTATTAAATAATAGAAATATTAAATTGTGTCAATAGAACATAGTTGATTTCATAAATAAATATTAGAGGTTATTAATTATTAGGATATTAGATTAGACATAAATGCTCCAAGCGACTGGTTTTGTATTATAGTACTATTCTATATTTTATGGGTTAGATTGGAATTTAGTTGTCGAGATTAAAAGGTATAGACCCCACCATATTTTAAAGTCATCTAATCTCAACTATGTAATTTCAATCCAATGTGTATAACATAGGTTAGTTTCATAATACAAAACTAGAGCAATATTATACTATATATAAAATGAGAAGATTATTCAGTTTCGAACCAAACCCGACCCGTATCCGAAAGAGGCTGGTCGCGTTCGCGTTGAAGTCAAAGCTCCGGGTGCACTCACTGCCAACCTCCCTCTGCTTCTTTAGAAAAAAAAAAATCAGCAGAGCAGGTTTGACCAGTCCTACGTGGCACACGTGGTCCCCAGATATCCTTGACTGGCCTCGTGCCCGCGGTTAGGCCCTCTCCCCACGTAGGCCGTCCTGCTGCCCAAACCCCCGCTTTGACTCCGTTCGGGCAAACCTCTCTCTCTCTCTCTCTCTCTCTCCACAGCGATTTTTCTCACAGCGGGAACAAGAAAAAAAAAATCGCATTTTTTTGACGAGAGAAGGAAAGGAAAGAGTCAGAATCCATTTCCAAAATCAACTCTCTCTTGAATCAAATTCGAGTTCATCGTCTTCGCTGAATAGGCGCTGCGATTCCGATCCGACATGTGGTGTTTTCTCCATAAATAGTTAGGATTTCGGCATTTTTCCTTCGGTATTTGTTTTTTGGGGTTAGAGTTTGTTCGCAGCATGGATCAATGGTCCATTTAGCTCGAGGGGTGTCTCTGATGGACCGGGAGGCCACGGCGGCGTGGTTCCTGTGGTTAATCTTGGTCTTCCACCCTCTAGCTAGGGTTCTCGCCAACACCGAAGGTGCGTTTTTGGAACCCCTTGGAATTTGTTTGGGTTATTTTTGTGTTTTATTTATCTTCTCGCGAAGTTGTTGACCTAACTTTTCTGTTTTTTTAATACTAAATATGGTTTATGTTTTGGGTCCAATTGTGAAATGATTTTGAAGGCATATTGTTAGATTGCTTGTGATAAATATAGGGGTTTTAGCTTTGCCTAGTGGGTTAAGTTCTGCTAATTTAGGTAGATGGATATAAGCACGGACGCTACTATTTTTGGCAATTGGAGTGTTGGAGAAAGCTTCAAAAATTTGGCAACTCCTATATTTTTGTCACGAAATCAATTTAAAGGCAAATATAGCATTCCTGAGGGGAGTGATAGGTACCCGGAAGTTTGCACATGCGGATTAAGCTAAAGCGCATAATAGAGCATCTACCTGGAATTTGCACATGCAACCAACAAAGCTTGTGTTGTTGACTGTTTGTTGTGCAGCAGTGGAGCCAATCAACCATGCAAGTCACAAGTTTGTATCTCACATTTGCAATATAAGAAACAGCTACAAGGTACAATTATGGTCAGGGCCGGCCCAGGGGGTTGGGTTAGCCTAGTCGGAGCTAATTTTGGTTGTCCCTTGACTCCAGAAAAAGATATAAAAAAATCACAACAAGCTGAAAGCTATAAATGTTGTGGCCAAGGAAAATAAGACCAATGATTTTGATAAACGCTAAGAAGCCAGTAGTCTCTGTTCTGACGGCGGCTTGGAGCTCGGATTCCTAGTTCCTCTTCCGACTCCTGAGCTACTTGAGGCCTTTCCAGTGAAATCTCAAAATATGGGCATAGATGATTGCTAGTTCAACTGAGCGGAAGAAGTTGGGATGGACCGTAAAGGCTCTGTTTGTAGACAGTTGGGGGACTTGGGGGGGGGGGGGGGGGGTGGTTTCCCTAACCGGGGGATTGCCCAAGCTCGATGGTTTGTCTGGCTTACCCCAGGGCCGACCTTAATTATAGTGGTCGGGAGTACGATTATCATGGGCTTGACTTTAGGGTCATAGAAAATGAAGGGGTCTGGTTGATGGGTTAGTGGGGAACCCGTTGGACGGGGGGGGGGGGGGGGGGGGGGGGGGGGACGACGACGACATGGAAATACTATACTACATTACTACTACAAGCTCAATCTCCTTAACCATTCGAGTTGTTAACCAATGGTCCAGCCAAGACAGATCAATCATTCAATCATGGGTATATCTCACTGGTCATTTCTTTTTCTGCGGCAAAAGTTCGAGAACCCTCTCGGAAGGTAGAATGGGCTGTGGGGATGCTACGCAAAGATCACGTTTGGAGTAATATTTGTTCTTTTTGTGTGACTCCAATTTATAAAGTGCATAAATTTGACTAAGAGGTTGACTTATTTAGGTACAGACATAGTACATAATCATAGGGAGTATGATAAGGTTTGGTAAAGGGAATTGCTTTAATATAAAAGTATGTAGGAAACCACAAGTATGTAGGAAACCACCCAAAGGCCCCATACAGCCAATTTGCATGACAAGTAGATGGCATTTCAAATTTTTATTTGGCAATTGCGGTGGATTCATGTAACCAGGAAAGAGTTTAGTGGAGAAGTGATGTGTACCTCTAAGATGTGAAGTATATGCTTCTTTTTTTGTATGTATAAATATTATATTGGGTATTTCTAACTCACCGGCTCCATGTCCTTCAGTGATTTTAACTAATATCTATTACATTTACATATTTACTAGCATTATTAGCCATGTTGATAATGGTGGATGCAGGAACTTTTTCCTGAAAGCCAAAATACATTACAATAAATTCCGGGGGGAGCAAAGATACATTAACTTAAAATTTTAAGGGGGGCAATATATAGAATTATAAAAAAAAGTATAAAACAAAGCATAATGTGGATAGTGAGTATTGTCGTAAAGATAACCTGCTTATAGCCTCTTCAGTGGATCAAATGGGACACCATTTGGTTTGCTACATTTTTAAAGAGTGATGTAATAATAGGACAAACAAAACTATACAGGAGAAACCAAATGATGCACATCCTCGGACATAATTCAAGCCTTAGGATGATGACCTCCTTAAGTTGTAAGTTATCAGGTTTGTTCTAGATTGGGAGATGCAAATTAGGTACTATTTAACTTTTATTATATTTTGGTAGGGGTTATTTACGAATTAACACTTTAGTCAAATTAGGGTATTAACATTTTAGGAGTCTCAATTGGAAAGAAAGGGAAGAGAAAACTGCTTTCATCGCTTACGAGGTTTTCGGTATTGACCTTGTTCAAGCATCCTACAATTGCTTGTGATTATGTTTTTACATGAACAAGGAATTTTTTTTTTTTTGGGTAAGGTTTAAAGTTTGAATTAAAATGGTGATTGCTATGATATGTAATTCTAAATTAAAAGCTAATGTGTGAAGTTCTTCTAAATGCCATATTCTTTATAACTCCACAAAGAAACCATAATATGGCCCTTTTAAACTATGGGAAAAAGGTGAAAATCTAACCTCAGTCCAAAGCAAGCTTGCTAAGGTGGTGCAAGACGACGAGGCTGCAAGGACCAAAAGATTAGGATGGACCTTAAAACTAAAATTAAGGGTGTGTAGAAGTTGAGACAAGTTTTTGGTTTACAACTGGGACTTTGTGTTGTGGTTTCCTTCTAGTTGGTTTGGTAGATGTATAATTAGAAAACTATAAGCATCATATCCAAATCTTGCTGTGCATATATATATATATATATATATATATATATATATTTGAAAGAAATGAAGTATTGACGCCTGAGTCGACTTATGAGCGTGAAGTTCTCCTCACAGTTCCAATCTGGATCAGACTACTGGGATTACCAGCTAACCATTGGAGCATCTCCATGATGACGAAGATTGCCAGTGTCATAGGCAAGCCAATCAAGGCTGACGATGCAACGATGTACAGAACCTGTATGGGATATGCACGGATCTTTGTTGAAGTAGATGCGAGTGCCGACTTGCCGCCTTTCGTTGAGTATGAGGTGCCTTTCGGCGGAGTCTTTCGCCAGACCGTGCAGTACGAGTTCGTTCCTCTAGTTTGCTGCTATTGTAAATGTTTTGGGCACCCCTCAAAAGGGTGTCCGGTAGGGGAGGCCGGGGATATGGGAGGTCAGGGGGAGACTGATACTTCTGGAGATAGAGGACTACGTGCAGGTAGTGGGGTACCTTGTCCGCAGGAGGCGACCACATCTATGATGGTGGGGGTCCAACACAGTGCAGGAGGGGCTAATACAGTCCAGGCTAATCCTTTCTCTCAGTGGGCGGACCGGGTTATACAGACCCATGGAGAAATGACTGATACTGGAGGCCATCATGGCATAGTGGCGGGAACCGAGAACGGAATGGAGATGGCAAGAGATGGCCAGGCCTTGGAAGAGGGCGCTCCTGCTGTCGTGAGCGGATTTACCCCCGGACAGATTATTGTTTTCCAGTCCAGACGAAACAAGTCTTTAGGCCGGCCGGGGGGAGGGGGGGTGGCGGAAAGAAGGTGATATAAAACCGAACCGTACCAACCAGCCGAAGGAGAGCACAAGTAGGAAGCGCCGGACAGTGATACCTAGAGAGGATGGAGGGCAGGAGGCGATGGAGTTTCTGACTACGGGCACCTCAGATCTTTGTGTAGCTAATCCCAGATGGAAGGTCCATTGTGACAGTAGAGGAGATCTCAGCGGGTTTAACCCACCTCTTGAGACGTTCCCGGAAGACGCAACGACTGGAGGTCAGATGTTGGAGCACGCTATTTTCCCTAATGGCGACTCTGGAGATGTTGAGGGGGTATCCCATGGATATTAAATGTCTATCTTAGCTTGGAATGTCCGAGGTGCGTGTGCGATAGGGAGATGGAAGGAGATCAGAGAGGTGCTGAGACGTAAAGCTTGCTCCATTGTAGCGCTACTAGAGACTAAAATTAAGCCTCCTAGACTGCTACAAATAGGACCCAACACCAGTAGTGTCAGATAAATAATTTGGAGATAGGAGGGGTGGCGCGTATCTGGGTGAGCTAGGACAGTAAAAGCTGGACTGGTCAGGTAATTCATTTGTCAGATCATCTGATTGTCGTGTTTTTCACTAATAAGGGGAGGATGGCTTTCATATTGGGAGCGGTGTATGGCAACAATGACAGGCGGCTTCAGAAAACTTTATGGGAGGAGATTTTTCAAGTTAGTGCTGTAGCTGAGAGTTAGTTCCATGTGTCGTTGCTGTTGATGGGGGACTTTAATGCCTTACTTTTCAGTCACGAAAAAGTGGGTGGTCGGCGTGTCCCAGACGGAGTCCTGCAAGACTTCCAAAGTTGCCTTCTGCGTTCTGGTTTGCAGGCGGTGGAGAGAACGGACCACATCTGGTCTTTGGCATAATAAGGCCACATACAAACGAGTTGCTTGCCAACTTGATCGCACTTTGGGAAATCGGGAGTGGTTTCCAATGTTCCCGGACGTGGTTGCTGAGTGCCTCCCAGTCAGCATGAGTGATCATTCGCCTATTCGCATTCATCTATCGACGGTTGTCTCTCAAAAGGCACGTCCATTCAGGTACAACAACAAATGGAGCTGCATGCCTGGCTATGCGGAGGTTTTCCAGGCGGGTTGGGGCTCTCTTGTTGAGGGAAATTCTCAATTCCGCATGGTTTAGAGGCTGAAGCGGGTGAATGCGGGTTTGAAATTCTGGGCGAAAGGTTCATGACATACCCCTCTCACAGATAAGGAGGACCAGCTTCAGAAGGCGCATATTGCTTTACAGGAGGACATCCTCAATAGCGACCTTGCAGTGGCGGAGCAGGACCTGTGCAAGGAAGTCGGGGCGCTACGCACACTGGAAGAGATCGAGCTGGCTCAACGAGCCAAATGCAGTTGACTGCGGGATGGCGACAAGTGCTCCAAGTTCTTCTACGATATCATCCGGGCTCGCCAACATCGTAATCATATCTCTAAGCTATATGAAATTGATGGCAAAGAGATGGTTAATGCTACTGCACTACAGGAGGAAGCAGTCAGGTACTATACTGAGCTTTACAATCAAACTCCTTATCTGACTTTCTGGAGATTGTTTGCAAGGGGCTGGTTACCCCTCTGGATAACAATGTACTTTTGGCACCAGTGACTATGGAGGAGATTGAAGCTATTGTACGTCAGACAGGCCCGAATAAGTCTCCTAGTCCAGATGGTTTCGGGAGTCGGTTCTATAAAATCCATTGGGATATCCTGAAGGAGGAGGTGCTGGAGATAGTCCGAAACTTCTTCGACAACGGCATGCTGCTTAAGGAGCTCGACCATACTTTTCTGACACTTATACTGAAGAAGGAAGGAACGACGTCTCATAGTGATTTTTAGCCTATCTCCTGCGCAACTTTATATATAAGCGGATCCACTATCGCCATACCGAAGAAGGAAGGAACGACGTCTCTTAGGCCAGATCACCCCGCTGTACAAGCGGGTGCATCCTCAGGTATCCCATCTTATCTATGCGGATGACTTGCTGGTCTTTCTGGTTCCTTCGTGGCGTGGAATTATGGCTTTGAACGGGATTATGGAACGGTTCAGCTCATTGACTGGTCTGCAGCTGAACAAGGATAAGAGTATGTCCTATTTCAACAAGCATTGTCAACAAAAGGAAGAGAAGGCTTTACTTCTTGGTATTGAGAAGGGGGAGTTACCAGTCAAATATTTGGAAATTTCGTTATATATCAATTACCAGAGAGACTGAATGCCTGAGTCTGGTGGATTACGCTCAACGACGGATGGTGGGGTGGCATGCCCAGAGCTTATCCTTTGGAGGGCGCATTGAGCTAGTTCGATCCGTCATCTATGCCATTGCTCGATTTTGGTTGCAGACTCTCATGTTGTCGTCTGCAACCGTTAGTAAAATTGAAAGACTCTGTGCCAACTTCATCTAGAGAGGAGGCCTACACTCTATTGGTTGGACGACTCTATGCAGATCTCGGGAGGAGGGAGGTGTCGGCCTATAGTCTTTGCGGACCCTGCGCGAGACTGCGGGAGTGAGACGAGCTTGGCGATTTCTCGTCCATGATTCCTTGTGGGCGGTATGGATGAAAGGGAGGTATATGAAGGATCAGTCCTTTTGGGAGATCCGAGCCAGTAGCACGACTCCGTTACTTGGAAGAACCTACTTTCCCTTCGGACTACTTTGAAGGGGCTTATTTTCAGATCGATGACAGATGGTGAGACTACTGACCTCTGGTGGGATCCTTGGATTAACCATCTGAGCTTGGCGGATCGAGTTGGTAGGCAAGCGCTGCCAACGGCTGGAAGGAGGGCCCGGGTGAGCGCTATTCTACGGGAGGGTGTGTGGCGAGCGGACCTTCACCCTATGACGAGACAGTTTCGGCAGGAGATCGAAGCGGTTCATGTGGATGCTGAGAGTACGGAAGGGGATCGATGGGTGTGGACAGACACTGGACAACATATCTTTTCACAATCGGTCGTCTATGCGGCTATTAGGGAGGTTCACCTTCCCATGGAGCTGGCACAGGTGGTGTGGATCAAAGGGGTGGTCTCCAAAATACAATTTTGCTTGTACAAACTGTCATGGAAAGCTGCTTACACGGGACCACCTGGTGAGGTTTGGTGTGCAGATTCCATCACCACTGTGTGAGCTATGCAAGCAAGACCATGAATCTATGGAGCACATATTCTTTAGATGTTCCTTCTCATCATATGTTTGGCAACATCAGTGTTCTCAGCTCAGCTTACAGGCTCATGGCTCTCGAAGCTGGAGGGAGGAGGTGGCAGATATCATAGTCGAAAGGAATTAGGGATCCCAGTGGTACAATACAGTAAGGATTCGGTTGGACAGCTGCGGTCTGGCATATATGGAAGGAAAGAAACAATATAATTTTTGAGTTGGTGTCTACGTCCCACTATTGGGATGATACACAATATAGAATTTGATGTAAATGTGATGAAGAACTTTAAGTCTCCACCAAGATCTGCCTTGTAGACTCCTCAAATTTTATATATACAAAGTACGTTTTTCCATATATATATATATATATATATATATATATATATATATATATATTTGAAAGAAGGTAATTGTCGCGAACGTTCCCACCGGGAATCGATCTCCTGACCCCTCGGGCCGCATGCCTCACCACTACCATTAGGCTAGAGGGTCATTGGCTATATATATATATATATATATATATATATATATATATATATATATATATATATTTGGAATAAGGGTGAATTTATTCCTCGCATATAGTGGAAAAGGTATTACAATACATAATATCCCAACTTTCGAACCCCCAAACTATAGTATTAGGGGGCCATTACTGATACATCGAATTCTATGCTATGTAGAATTCCAATAGGGGGTAGTCAAGCCCTCGAAAATACGTCTGTTCCGCTCCTTCCAGATGTGCCAAACAGACAGCGGCGAGACGAACTCTGGCTCTTCTAGCCCACCCCGGATCCCTGTCGCTGTGGTCTCGGATCTAGCTGAGGATGCTCCGAATGTCTCTATCCGTCCCAACTCCTCTCAGCTGCGAACACTGCTCGGTCCAAATGTGCCAGGATACCGGGCATACAAAGAAGATATGCCCCATAGATTCATCCTCCTCATTACATAGCACACATTTGGCGTCCGGAATCTGCATCCCAAACCTGAGGAGTCTGTCTCTCGTCATCAGTCTACCTCGAAGGAGTCGGTAAGCACATAATTGCATTTTTCGTGCAACCCCCTTGCCCCAAATGAAAGTCCACCTCTTCAGCTCGGTCATGGTGGGACCGAACCAGGTCGTAGCAGCTACGGAAGCAGAAAAGGCCTGATCCGCCTCCCGTACCTGGGCCGGCCCAGCTCCAAGAATCCGCCTGCTGGCTCTCGTCAATAGTAACTAGTCGGATCTCCTCGGCGAGCTGAGTAGTATAAGGATATCATTCTGGCCTCCAAACTCCATCTCTGATGATCCGACTGCAAGTGAGTCCCCTGCCCGCTTCTCTGTCTAGCTGACCTCCCAATATCTCGAGTAAGGATCTGGAACCAACCCAAGGATCAAGCCATAGGTCAGTCGTCGTCCCATCCTTCATGTTCCTGCAGATAGCGGTCTGAAGCACCGGTCGACATCTCAGAATGGCTTTAAATGTGACCGAAAAATTGTTGTCTATCCTGCAGGCCCAGAAGTTATTCCTTCTTAGGTATCTATTCGCCATCCATTCCGCCCAGAGTGACCCCCCTTGATGAATCTCCAGGCCATCTTCATGCAGGCTGCCTTCCGGACCGCATGAAGGGTCCTCAACCCCACTCCACCTTCCTCCCGAGGGCGGCATAACTGGTCCCAGGAGATCGCATGCATCCCTCCCCTCCAGATGAAGTCAGCACAAATGGCCTCCACTTTCCGAATAGTAGCCGTAGGGATCTGGATAGACTGGAACTAGAACATCGTGATACCCGCAATAACTGACCGCACCAACTCAATTCGTCCGCCAAAAGATAGACCCGCAGCTTGCCAGCCTTCCACTCTCCTCTGAGCAAAATCCACCAAGCTGTGGCAATCCTGCTCTCTGGCATAGTTGACCGTCAGCGGGACCCCCAGATATTTCACTGGGAGCTCGCCTCTGTCCACGCCCAAGGCGAAGGCCCTTTCCTCCTGCTGTGTACACCGGGAGCTGAAATAGACTCTGCTTTTCTCCCTGTTCAACTGGAGCCCAGATAACCGCCCGAACTCCTCTATGATGTCAGAGAGCGCTCTCATTCCCCGCATGGTAGGCTGGAGAAGCACCAATAAGTCGTCAGCATAGATCAAGTGGGATACAACCGGACTTACCAAGCGGAAAAGGGGGGCGATCCTCTTGCTATGCACTGCCATATCCATCAAACATGTAAAGTACTCCATCACCAGGGTAAAAAGGTACGGGGAGAGTGGATCACCCTGCCTCAACCCCCTGTTGCTCCTGAAGTAGCCGTGCGGCGTGCCCTGGATGAGGACTGAGAAAGTAGGGGAGCAAATGCACTCCCTCACCCTCTCAACCCACCTCTCGTCGAACCCCATAGCAAGCATCAAGTGACACAGGAAGTCTCGGTTGACGGTATCATAGGCTTTCCGAAGGTCAAGTTCACACAAGCCTTCATCCCCCCAGGTTTGCTGAACTCCCTCACCATCTCATGAGCTAGTAGGCTGTGCTCCGCTATCGACCGGCCCTTGATGAACGCTGCTTGATTCCG
Organism: Iris pallida; assembly: GCA_029216955.1. Taxonomy (NCBI): domain Eukaryota; kingdom Viridiplantae; phylum Streptophyta; class Magnoliopsida; order Asparagales; family Iridaceae; genus Iris; species Iris pallida. The sequence continues at coordinate 57,191 of JANAVB010012204.1, read as the reverse complement.
GGACACCAATCCCTGCATAATCACCTCCATACGCCTGCACATAAGGTGAGTGATAATCTTGTAAAGGAAATTACAGCAAGCAATGGGTCGAAAATCGGCCAGTGAGGTCGCTCCCTCCTTCTTAGGAACCAGCGTCAAGAATGTGTGGTTCATCTCCTTCAGGAGCTTGTCCGTCACAAAGAACTCCTGAACCGCCGCCAGAACCGGGGCCTTAAGCACCCCCAGTGTCTCTTAAAGAACCCTGAAGAGAAGCCATCAGGCCCGGGAGCTTTATTAGGATTAGCCTTCATCACAATGTCTTCCACCTCCTCCATCCTCACAGGCGCCAAGAGCAGACTATTCCCATGACGGGTCACCAGTCTCTTCGTGACAAGGGCTGGGAACGTGCTAGTATAGTCCGTCTGCTGATATAAGTCAGTGTAAAATCTGACGGCCTCCTCCTGAATCTCCACCGGATCCCCAACAAGGCGACCCTCAGCATTCAGAAGTCTGGGGATACTGTTCCGGTGCTGACGGGTGCGGATCACATCGTAGAAGAATTTGGTGCAGCGATCTCCATCTTTGAGCCAGGTACATTTGGCCCTCTGAGCCGCATTAATCTCCTCCTGCAGTCTCATGGTGCTGACCTCCTCGATCAAGGTCTTCTCCTTAGCCGCCAGCTCCCCGTTCATAATGTCAGCTTGGAGTGCCACCTGGATGTCCCGAAGCTCGGCTTCCTTATCCGCCAGAGAGGTCCGCGGTCTCGTCTTCACCCATCCCCTGATGGCCCGCTTGAGCTGCTTGAGTTTGTGAACCATGCGGAACTGAGCCGTGCCTTCCGGGAAGTGTTGCATCTCTCCCATAACCGCCTCCTCATATCCCGCCGACAAGTACCAGCTGTTGTTATACCGAAATGGTCTCGCCCTCTGAATGGGTCTCTCACAGAGGCCAACCCGGATAGGAGAATGATCGCTAGTACCCGCCGCAAGGCCTTACGCCACCGAGTTCGGGAAGCACCTGAACCACTCACTATTACCCAAGGCCCGATCCAGCTGACAAGCAATCCGGTTATGAGTAGCCTTGTTGTGTCAGGTCCATATATGTCCAGCTCGTTCCAGCCCTCGCATCCCTGACCTAAGCAGACACCTCTGGAAGTCATATAAGATCGGATCCGGAACAGGTCGATCCCCCACCTTCTCTTGACGGAGCAGCATAGCGTTGAAGTTCCCCATGATGAGCAGGGGAAGATGCATGTTGTCCGCCAGAAGACCCAGATGCACAATATCCTCCCATAAAGCCTCCCGGAATCTCCGATCATTGTGCCCATACACAGCACCCAAGATGAAACGAAACCCCCCTTTGTTCTCGAAGGTGATGCCGATGAGTTCTGATTTGTGGATCTGCACCCCCTTCAAGCTACCTTTGTTCCACCTAACCCAGATCCTTGCCATATCACAAAGATCTAAGTTATGAATATGGTCCCAGTCTGCCGGAGTCCTACGCGAGAGCATAGCGGCCCCTCTAATCTTCGTCTCCAGCAGGATAACAATGTCACATGACTCTCTTCTCAGAACCCCTACAATCTCCCTCCATCGCCCAATGGAACACCCCCCAATGTTCCATGCTAGGACCGACATCTAATTAATAGGAGGGGTCCCTCTGGAACTCGTCTGGATCGACACTCGAGGGAAGTGTCTCATCCGCCTTATCAATGACTGCATCTACCATGGAGGAAGGGGCAAGATGAGCCTGGATCTTGCTAAGAGTAAGAGTCCAGTCAGGATTGTCTTCAGACTGGTCGTCCATATCCCTCGCCTGAGGGATATCCTCCCGTGTAGCCGGGGCGTGTCTTTTCCTGCTGCTGTAGACCTGGATCGCTTGGGATGTCTCCGTCACCCTCTGACCGCTACCAGCCTCGCTCATACCCCTGGTCACGATGGTCCTCTGTGGCCTGAACGGGACCAACGCCCCCTGCGTCCTCTCCTGTCTCCTCGGTGATCCTGACTCCAGCCGCCTATCAACCTCCATCCCTGTGTCCTCCTCCATATGTCTGACTGGCTCCGTCTCCCCAGGCAAGTGACTGGGAGCCGACGTCGTCTCAGGTGCTTCCGTCCGAGCCACCTGTGGCCTGGCAGTCTCCTTCCCCTTATATTTGCACACACTGGTAGTGTGCCCAAAGCACTCACAGCAAGAACACATGGGGGGACCCAATCATACTCCACCGCCTGTGTCAGTACCTCTCCTGACGGTACCTGATACTCAAGCATACTCGGCAGCTCCGAGCCCGCCTTGATCTCCACGAAGACCCTAGCATACATCAGTCTTGTGCGAAAAGTGGTGGCCTCGTCTGCTTTGATCGGCTTTCCCACAAGACTGGCAAGTCTCATGAGCAGTGGGATACTCCAATACTGTACAGGGAACTCAGGGAATCTGACCCAGATGGGAATGGCGTTTAGCACCTCCTTCTCACACCGTAGCTCCGGCGTCCACTCCTTCAGGATGATTAGCCGCCCATCAAATGACCAAGGCCTTCCCTGTAAGATCCTGGACACATCCTCCGCTAACCCAAATTTGACATAATAGAATCCATTCTCCCGAGAGAAGAATTCCATGCTACCTTTGGGTCTCCAGACCCGCTCCGCATAGCCCCGAATTTGGCCATAGAACGGCTTGTTCCCTAACACATAAAGCACCAGAGTGTTCTTCCAGAATTCGGACACCACCGCTATTTCTTCAGCGGGAAAGTACGCCCGGAGCCCTCCTCCAGCTGACATCGGTGGGACAAACTCCATCGACATCGGGCTTTTCGCCACCACCGGCGTGCAAACATCTTTCCATGACCGGGGCCTCTGCTCCTCAACGTGCGTCCTGGTCGGGGGATTCACAGGACTCTGGCCTGTCCTGCCGGTATCAGTCGCAATACCCTTAGCCTTCTCGGCCGCCGTCGCCTTTGGCCTCCAACCCGAAACAGATCGCACCATGCCTCCCCCACGGCGTCGGAAATCCATATCGCCGATCAAGGGTCGTTTTCCATGATTTCCTGGCCCCGCCCTTCCCGAAACTTGGGACTGTGCCCCTCTCCGACCTCCAGTCCGTCGTCTCGTCACGGTCTGCCAGCCGGCATCCCCGGTGTAGTCCCCTCCGGAGCCGAATTCGAAAACAGGAGCCTCTCCACCGGAGGTGCCGCCGCCGCCCGACCCCCCCCCGCCTGGAGAGCCGCCGCTGCCACCCGTCCACCCCCCCCGCTTGGGGGGATCCCGCCGCCCACTGGCCAAGGGTCGCTGCCCCCGCTGCCACCCGACCCCCCCCCCCCCCCCTCCCCCCCCCCCCGCCTGGGGGGGGTCCCGCCGCCGCCTCCCGACACCCCCCCCCCCCCCCCCCGCGTGGGGGGGGGGGGGGTCCCGCTATTGCTCCCGCCTTGGCCGCCCAGGGGTCTACAGCCCCCTCCCGCACCTCCCTGCCGGCGAGGCCCCCTCCCCGCAAGCGGATCGGGGGGTGGGGGGGAGGGATGGGCTGCACTTCAGAAACCCTAGGATTCGCACGCGTAACGGCCGAAGCGCCCGCTCCCGAATCGCCTCCAGCCATATATACTATATATATATATATATATATAAGGCATGATACGTAGCTACCATCTAGACCCAATTAGCCATAGTCTGGAAGTTCTTGCTAGAGTCCTGTGCCTTCACATGAATTTTCCTCATGAGATATTGCACATCCTTCTGTATTCTCTTCATGACCATTGTCTTGTGTGAGTGTTCATGCAAGAATACCTTGTTATTCCTCTCCCTCAATATATGCCAAACAATTGTTGAGAGATGCCATCCTCATGAGAACTGAGATCTTTGATAACTTTCTGCTATGCCACCCTATTCCCTTGACTAAATTCTCAAGAGTACATGTCCTCCTATGCTTCAGTCCCAATTTCAGCATTTCAACCTATGTGTGTGTGTGAGTTTTTTGAGTCTGATGTATCATTCTTCGATCCATTGTTCTGGTCGATCTCTATCACACGCTCTATCCAGGATGACCGTTAGTCCTACGATCCTCTTTGCAAGTATAGACCACTCCTCCAAGTCCGACTCTCAGTCAGTAAGTCTAGGCTCGTGTCTATTTCTCTATACGGATTTTCGAGTTTTATGCGTCTGATGCATCCTTTCTCGATCCACTAGTCGGATCGATGTCCATCACATTCTCTATCCAGGCTGGCCGTCAGTCTTACGATCCTCTCTGCCCACGTAGACCGCTCCTCTAAGTTTGACTCTCAGTCAACCCTTACCTGAATATATCGGTTTATCCCTATTTTTAATTAAGCGAATAGCACGCCAACAGGGATTCAAATAACCGATGTGGTTTTCCATTTCCTTATGTCTCTAAGATTTGCCACTTGAGCTAGTGCTTGGTGTATATATATATATATATATATATATATATATATATATATATATATATATATATATATAGGAAAAATGTACTTTGTATTTATATTGAGACAAAAATAAGCTACAAGTCAAGTCCCAATGGAAGACTTAAAGTTCTCCATCACTTTTACATCATACTCTATGTTATGGATCGACCCAATAATAGGCGTAGTAACCAGCTCAAAAACTCTATAATTTCTTTCTTTCCATACATGCTAGACAATAGCCGCCAACCGAATCCTAGCTATTTTGTACCACTGGGAACCCCGACTCCTTCCAGCTATGATATCTGCTACCTCCTCTTTCCAATTCCGAGGGCCATGAGTCTGCATGTTGAGCTGATAACATTGATGTTGCCAAACAGAGGATGTGAACGAACCTCTGAAAAATAGGTGATCTATAGATTCACAATCTAGCTTGCACAATTGCCCGTGCTTCTGCTGGAGGCCGCGCCTCCGTCTGAGGTCGTGCCTCTGCCACCGCTCGTGGCCGCTCCGCCACGGACCGTCCCGCTGCCGGCTGCGCCTGGGTCCCAGGGTAGAGATCCCCTAGGGTTCGTCCACTCTCCTCTAGGGATATTCTGAAGTTCCCCGTACTCGAGGCAGTCCAGGAGTTCTTTACTAAGGGGAAGCTGCTGAAGAAGCTGAATCATACCTTCCTGACTCTTGTGCCAAAGAAAGAAGGTGCGACATCGCTGGCGGACTTTAGGCCTATAGCGTGTTGTAATTATCTTTACAAAATAATTATGCACCTTATGTGCCGGCGTATGGAGAGAATTATACATGACTTAGTCTCTCCAAACCAGACGACTTTCATAAAGGGGAGATCGATTGCTGAGCACAGTCTTCTTGCACATGAGATGGTGAGGGGTTTCAATAAACCAGGAGGGGAGAAGGCGTGTGTGATGCTGGACCTAAGGAAGGCCTATGACATGGTCAATAGGGACTTCCTGTGATGCTTGCCATGGGATTCGATGATCGGTGGGTTGCGAGGATTCGGGAGTGCATTACGTCCCCAACCTTCTCTGTCCTCATCCAGGGTACCCCGTATGGTTACTTCCACAGCAATCGAGGACTCCGGCAAGGCGACCCATTGTCTCCTTACCTGTTCACTCTTGTCACGAAGTACTTCACTTGTTTGATGGATATGGCGGTTCATAGTGGGAGGCTAGTCCCGCTGTTTAGGAGGATCGAGCCACCTGTTATTCATCTCATATATGCTGACGACCTCCTGGTATTCCTCCAGCCTTCTATGGAAGGTATGAACACGATCTCGGAGATTATGAGAGATCTGGAAACTCTTATAGGGCTTCAAATGAATCGAGAGAAGAGTCGAGTCTACTTCAGTTCTCTTTGCCCTCTGAAGGAGAAACGAGCAGTAGCTCTGGGTATGGAGAGGAGTGATCTTCCGGTGAAATATCTAGGGGTCCCTCTGACTGTCAATTATGCTCGAGATCAGGATTGCCATAGTCTGGTGGAGTATGCCTATAGGAGGGTTGAAGGATGGTAGGCTGCTGGACTATCATTTGGTGGGCGCATTGAGTTGGTTAGATCGGTTATCTCAGCTCTGACTCAGTTCTGGCTCCAGTCTATTTTGATTCCTGTCGCTACCATCCGGAAAGTGGAGAGGATTTGTGCCGATTTCATCTGGAGGGGGTGTATGCATGCGATCTCTTGGGAGCAGCTCTACCGCCTGAGGAAGGAGGGAGGGATGGGTCTTGTACCCTTGCTGGAGATCAGGGAGGTCTCGGCTCTGAAGCTGGCATGGAGGTTTATTAAAATGGGGTCTCTTTGGGCTGACTGGATGCACAGTAGATATGTGAAGCAAGACAACTTCTGGACCTGCTCCATCAACAACAACAACTCTGTTACTTTCAAGCATATCCTGCGACACAGAGCTGTACTCAAATCCTCCATCAGGAGGACCATGAGAGATGGAGCTGGGACGGACCTCTGGCGGGACCCATGGTTAGAGCGTCAATCTCTGTTAGAGATCCTGGGAGACCGGTCGCACAGGGAGGCTGGTAGGGGGTTGGCCTGCCAGCGCATTATCAGGAATGGAGTTTGGAGTCCTGAGACCTACCGCCATACTGAGGAACTTGGAGAGGTTATTCATGTAGTGTCCCGCTCCCGTTGGGGCGAAGCACTATGTAATAGGCTCGTGGCAAGTCAGACATGGTCGGGAACATAGATGGCTAGTCTGACTCAGCGACGAGTTTGGTATACGAAAACCATGGCATCAATAAAATCGATTTGGACGAGTGAGATGAGTACCATTCCAAGTAATGGATCGGCTACTGCTGAAATAAGTCCTAGATGCAGTAGACTGTGTCTTGGCGAATGAACTCTAAAGGGAGCGACGCAATCAGTCTGCAGTTGGTTTTGTTGGTTGGCTTTCTGAATAAATTGTTGCGTGGGTTTGATAAGTGTACTTTCGCGTCGATTTCTGAATGTGTCTTTGGGAATTTCGAAGGAAGGATTGAGGAAGGGTTATAATTCGATGCTCGTGCCATTGCAGGAGTTCGTGTAACTGACGCTTGACCGTCGCGAAGCGTTCTCCTACTCTTGGCGCAATCTCTCTAGGTGGGTGGTTCTTCGGCCCCTTCTTTTCTACTCCTTTCCGCCAACAAAATTCTTAAAGTTCAACGTTCAAATCGATGATGCTAACTGGGGGTATGCTTTGCCACTAAGATCAAGAACTTGGGGTAATATAGCAACTTAGAGAAGTTAACTCCGAATCGATAAGTTTCACACTAAGTAGAGAAAAGATAAAGTTCTAGGAAAGAGAGAATTTATTTCATGTTCTGCAAAACTTAAGGAAGAAACTTTGGTTGCGGTAGATTACGCCTCGGAGAATTTGGTGCCTACGGAATGCTAAATCAGAACGTACGGCTTCGGAGAAAAGAACCATTGCACGAGTAGAAATGATTATGTGGTTTAATAATGTCTACGCTATGCAATTTACTTCATACATATTAAACTGTTCATACATTCGCATGGTCATGGACGACTTGTGCACAAGGTGAGCTTTCTTCGAGACGGTATCCAGGGCGCTGGGACCGAATCGGCCTATGAGGAAATTATGGAATCGTGCTTCGGCACGAGGTATTGCGAGACCTCCAGTTAGGCTCGCAACCTGGACTGGTAGGGCGCGTCGCAATGCTACGTAGTCGTCCTTCATGGTGTCGATATCACCAATGACCGCATATAAGATAGATTGCATGCTCACCTATTATCTTGTGCAGGTGGTAAGTATTATGTATATTTTTGTGCAGGAGAGGAGCACGGCCGTGGTAAGATAAGTTGAAATCTGGTTATGTTGTTACTGCTTACAACGTGCCTTCGATATGAACTGCAAATCATATAGTTCTAAATAGAAAGATCACTTCGTATGCTAGAATCCTTAATAAGCAGTGTCGGTTTAGACGAGTGGGTTCGTCCTATCCACTAGTAAGTGTGCTAACCCCCAACTCCCCAGGTAACGAGCACGCTGCGGGAGCTCGAGACTAGACTGAAGCTGAAGAACGGGAGGCGGCTCGAAGCTCTCCTATTTTGAAGTATTTTGAAGCCCAATTCAGATCGAAGGCTTTTGTTCAAATGTATAAAGGGGCATGAATGTATGGAACGACAATGATTATTTCATGGCAGCTTGTCGAGAGTTTTCTTTTGTGTTCAAAGATGTAGCCGCAACGGCATATGTAATGTAAAAATGACCTTGCATATACTTTGCAAGTTTTATGAATGAAAAGCTAAATTTTTTCATATTCTGTCTTCAACTCTCTGCACTGTTTAATTTCAATGCGTCGTATCAAAGAAAATTTTAAGTGCACATTCTCGCCTTGTACAAGTCCAATAAGGACTTGTATGACATCACGTCCCGACTCGTGAGATCGATTATCTCGAGACAAGGCGATGACGACCGATTTGGTGAGTCGGGGCGTGACAAGTTGGTATCAGAGGACGGTTCACACCTCGGACCTCGCAAAAATACTTTCTTTTAAATGCTGTTGCAATTTTTCAAAACTATGCTTTTCGACATATGCGGCATGAAATAATCGTTCCATACATATAAGCCCGTAGATATTTTGAGAATACTAACGGGTTTGCTCAATTTTGTAGGAATGCCGAAAAGAGGGGGTGTCCCCGCTGTCAACTCCACGTTGATTAGCACGGATGGCACCGAAGACGCGACACCTAGCGAATCCGCCATGGAGCGATTACTGCGCCTCATGGAAGTCCAACAGCGCCAGGCGGAGGTGCAGCAACGACAGCTGCAAGAACAGATCTAGGCCCAAATCAGCCCCCAACAAAAGCAGATGGAGGCCCTGACCCGGATCGTGAGCACCATGGCGACCCAACAGAACTCAACGACCGCCATGTCAGAAGAAGAAGTGCAACCAGCAACGACAAAGCATATGTCTTCCTCCTCCCTGCTCAAGGCGACCAAATTCAAGAAGATGAACCCGCCTGAATTTAACGGCCGAGCAGAGCCTGACGAAGTCATGGGGTGGCTAGTAAAGATTGAGGGTCTGTTCAATCTCCTTAACATCAAGGGGTCCAAGAGAGTCGGGTGTGCAGCCTTGCAGCTAAACTTGAGGGTCTACGACTGGTGGGAGGCGAAGAAACAAGAGCTCCACGAGGCCAACCCCAACGCCAAGATCTCGTGGGAGACGTTCAAACTGGCCTTCCTCGAGCAATACATTCCTCGTGCCGTTCGTCGACAGAAGGAAGATGAGTTCATGGCCTTGAAGCAAGGAAACATGTCAGTTGAAGATTACGACGCGAAGTTCGCAAAGCTTGCGAAGTTTGCCGGGGCCTTTCTGCCGAACAAGGAGGCGTGGTGCGAGCGCTTCCAACAAGGCCTGAATGACGATTTGCGTCGGGACGTTATGAACCAAAGATGCTAGACTTACAGGGAATCATATAATGCCGCCCTTGATAGCGAGCGGATCTTCGGCCGAGCTTCGCAAAGGACCGGGTCAGGCGTCCGTAACAACTTCAACAAGCGTCTTCACGACGCGGGAGGCTCTGGTGTGCCAAAGCGCCAGAACACGTTCGAGTATCGGGGGCCTCACCCCGACGTACGATGCCATCGCTGCGGCAAGATGGGACATCTGGCGGTCGATTACCAAGGGGGATGCTTCAAGTGTGGCCAGCTAGGTCACAAGGCGATAGATTGTCGAATGGGGAGGGCGAACTAATATCCACCAAGGAATGTCCAGAATCAGAACAGGGCGCCTCCCGCCCATGGCGCAAACGCAGTGCCCGTGAACCCACAAAATCGCCAAGGGGCGCAAGGTCGAGTCTATGCACTGACTCGGGATGAAGCGTTCGCGTCCGACACTGTCGTGACAGGTATACTACTCTATAAAAATATGCCTGCTAGAGTACTGTTCGATTCGGGTGCTACGCATAGTTTCATATCTGTCGACTTCGTAGAAGAGAATAAATTACCCATGCAACTTTTAGATATGAATCTTAGCGTTAGCACTCCATCAGGAGTAGATATGCCTGTCACTAAAATTTGTAGGGATGGTTACATCTGCATCGGAGGGAAAAATCTATCCTTGGAAGTTATCGTCCTCGACATCAAGGAGTACGATATAATCCTCGGCATGGATTGGTTGGGTGCATGCCACACAACGATCGAGTGCGCGGAAAAGAGGGTTGTGTTCTGCCTTCCGGGCGAAACCGAGTTCTCCTATTCGTGCGGAGCAGCGTCAAAGACGGCAATGATGATATCGGCAATTTCGGCAAGGCGCATGTTGTATTCTGGTTGCAGCAGGTACCTAGCATCAGTTCGAGACACGAGAACGGAGATTGCAAGCATGGAACAGACTGAAGTCGTGTCCAGACGAATTGCCAGGGATGCCGCCGGATCGAGAGATAGAATTCAGCATCGACACTTTTCCGGACACCCGACCGATATCCAAAGCACCCTATCGAATGGCGCCGGCGGAGCTGAAGGAACTGAAAGCACAACTACAAGAGTTGCTAGATCGCGAATATATTCGCCCTTGTGTCTCTCCGGGGGTGCTCCAGTGTTGTAAGGAAGAAGAATGGATCGATGAGGCTGTGCATCGACTATCAGGAACTTAACAAAGCCACGGTACGAAACAAGTACCCGTTGCCGAGGATAGACGATTTGTTTGACCAGTTGCAAGAGGCGACGGTATTTTTCAAGATTGATCTTCGCTCAGGCTACCATCAATTGAAGATCAAGTCCGAGGACGTGCCGAAGTCTGCCTTCCGAACTCGGTATGGTCACTATGAATTTCTAGTCATGCCCTTCGGCTTGACAAATGCTCCTGCCGCTTTCATGGATCTGATGAACCGGATGTTCCGGCCGTTCATAGACAAATTTGTCGTCGTATTCATCGATGACATTCTCATATATTCAAAGAGCAAGGACGAGCACGTGGAGCACTTGAGGACGGTAGTACGGAGTTTGCGTGAACACCAACTTTATGCCAAGTTAAGTAAATGTGAATTCTGGATGAGCAGCGTGACGTTCCTTGGGCACGTTGTTTCAGCTGAAGGCGTCACTGTGGACCCAAAGAAAATTGAAGCGATAGTTGAATGGAAGCGACCTACCTCGGCAGGCGACATCCGAAGCTTTCTCGGCTTGGCAGGCTACTACCGAAGATTTGTGAAAGACTTTGCCAAGATTGCGTCGTCTCTGACTCGCTTCACCCAGAAGGGAATCACATTCGAGTGGAACGACGCCTGCGAATCGAGCTTTCAAGAGTTAAAGAAACGGCTCGTCTTAGCTCCAATTCTTGCACTTCCGGACGGACCAGAAGGGTTTCAAATATTTAGTGATGCATCACGAACTGGTTTGGGATGCGTGCTTATGCAAAGGGATAAGGTGATTTCGTTTGCTTCGAGACAATTGAAGCAACACGAAAAGAATTACCATACGCATGATCTTGAGCTGGCGGCGATTGTGTTCGCATTGAAGCTATGACGGCACTATCTTTATGGTGTGGCTTGCAGCATCTATACGGATCACAAAAGCCTCAAATATATCTTTACCCAACGGGACTTGAACTTACGGCAGCGACGTTGGCTCGAACTCATCAAAGACTACGATCTGACTATCGAGTACACGCCAGGTAAGGGAAACGTCGTAGCGGATGCATTGAGTAGAATGTTTGCAGGATGCCTGTCTATCAACCGTGACATACAGCGAGACTTGGCAGAAATGGGTATCGAATTCCGAATTCGCTACCGTGGAGCACGATTGGCCCAATTGCACCTTGAGTCGAGCTTGCACAACAAGATAAAGACTGCACATGAGGACGACCCATTCCTGAAGAAGATGCGCGAGCTGATTTCGACGGAAAAGGCGACCGACTTTGTGGTGGACGAGGGCGGAATGACGTGGATGAAAGGGAGAATTTGCGTGCCGGACCATGCCGAACTTAGAAAGGAGATTCTGACGGAGGCCCACTATGCGAAGTACTCGTTGCATCCCGGGAGTACCAAAATATACAAGGACTTGCGCACGACCTTTTGGTGGCACGGCATGAAGAAAGACGTGGCAACTTTTGTGTCACAGTGCATGGCCTGTCAACAGGTGAAGGCCGAGCATCAAAGACCAGGTGGGGAGCTACAGAACCTCGACATTCCAGTATGGAAGTGGAACGGCATCTCAATGGATTTCATTACGGGCCTTCCGAAGACGTCGCGGAAAAATGATGCGATTTGGGTCATTGTCGATCGATTGACCAAATCCGCTCATTTCATCGCTATCAAAGCATCATGGAGCGTCGATCGGTTAGCTCAGATCTATATCAATGAGATTGTCCGACTGCATGGGGTACCTGCCACAATCATTTCGGACAGAGATGGGCGATTCTTATCACGTTTCTGGACGAGCCTGCAAGCGGCGATGAGCACTAAGATGAACCTTAGCTCCGCGTACCACCCGCAAACCGACGGCGATGGGCACTTTTGAATTTGGTTGAAGTTACATTTCATATACTGTTTTTTGTTGTACTAATTTAAATACTTGGATTCCAAATCTTCTCTTCACTATTTTATAATATAATCTTTCTCTACCTTATCAACTAGCACAATATCATCAACAAACATATTAATCATACACCATGGAGCCTCATCCTGAATATGCCTAGTAATTTTATTCATAATTAGCGCAAAAAGGTAAAGACATAATATTGATCCTTGATGTGTATCTGTAAACCAACTGTGATAGGAAATGTTGTGGTGGGACATTCTTATATATGCAAGTAGATTATATCAAGCTTATGGTGCCAATCAAACCAAGGGTTAGAAAACATTTTATTGCTTTTACTGTTATAAAAGCTTGATCTTATTAGCATATGCAATTATTGTTGACGAGTATTCAAATTTTTATGCAACTTCTGATTTTCTATTTGTCCGTTTATGTAAATTATAACTCTTGAAGTAAACAATTTTACTAAGTGGTATTCTCGTGATATGTGTCAAGTTTCTGTTAATTGCCTCTTGTCAGAACATTTGTTCTGTTTTTTGCAGTTGCAATCAACTTTTTAAAATGTTTTGTTCGTATGCCAACAGGTGACACATTGCACAATTTGCGTACTAGCTTAACTGATCCTAATGATGTGCTGCAAAGTTGGGATCCAACTCTCGTGAATCCATGTACGTGGTTCCATGTTACATGTAACAATGACAATAGTGTCATTAGAGTGTAAGTGAATGATCTAAAATTTGTATATCTTGTGCATTGTAGAATATACTATCTTGTGCATTGTAGAATATACTACACTGCTTGGTATTGCCATGCCGATTATGCTTTCTGCTTTCTTTCAGTGATCTTGGAAATGCACAGTTATCTGGTACACTGGTTCCCCAACTTGGTCTGCTGAAAAATTTGCAATACCTGTAAGTCTCATGTTCTAATGTAATATATTTCTAACTCCAAAATTAGAAATTCAAAGATTTACTTCAAGGCTTTCATAATGATCTTGTGGGTTCTATGAGTGCGCAATACTGTAATTACTATCAGTTCTTGAGAGTTGCAACTTATATGTAGTAATGTTATGCATTTTAGATGTATGTCTGCAGTGCCCAGCTACAGATATAATCTCCCTTAAATTAAAAAGACATTATGAAAAACCATGACGATGTCAGTGCATTTTAAATGGTAATACTGAGGGTATATGCATAATGAGATATTGCCTTTACCGGCAGGGCCGGAGCCACCTCTGGTATTTTAGGGGCTGTATCCCCCTCCCCTACCCTCCCACTTGATTTCTTTTTCTTGAAATAATGCAGGAGTTTCAAGTCTTAACATTTCTGGAAATCAATTAATTTAGTTCCATTGGCCCCTCCTAGATATTTTCATGTTACTATTTTATTATTCTACCTTTCCAAGCATATCAAAATCGAACGAATTAGAGTTTTGTTGATTTTATCTTCAACATTTTCCTTTTATGTCATCCATCTATTGATAACCATATATATATTGAATCATAATATTAATTATTGAAATGATTAAATGTATAAAAGATAAATGCTTCATCAATATAATATCAAACTTCCATATATTTTTATTTTCTTCCATATTAGTTTTAACATGTCGTCAAACTTACATACCATATTGATTTATGTATGACCAACATTTTCCGACCTATATACCAGCCAAGTAATGAACAACCACACTGAACATTTCCAGTGCACATACACAACCTGCTCATATGTAACAAATCTTTACATTTTTTTCACCATCTATTTGGGGAGTTGTAGTGGTAATTATTTTCAGACCTCGTATTTTGGCTCCACACCTGTTTACCCGCCTTCTTCAGATCATCAGCTCAATCTACCTCTCCAATCAGACGGACATGATCACCTAGAACCTCTCTCCTAGTGGCCTTCTGTCAGCTAATTGCAATTTTGTATATAGATTTTTATTGATGTTTGGGCCCAAGTGTCTCCTCAGCAGAATTTTCTAGACAACATGCTTCCAGCTTAAGTTCAAGATCTATGCCTGGCAGTTTATTCACAACAGACTCCCTACCAAAATTATGCATCGATACTGTATTACAATTTTAGAAGCATGGAAAATCTCAAGGCCCACTCAGCCCGAACCACATCAGATTATGCAACTGAACGGCATTAGACTCCTTGTGCAGTCTAGAGACTTTTTGTGGCTTCCCAAACGATTCCTCCATTATCCACCAAGTCTGACAAAACTTGGTGTCCCAAGGCAGTTCGTACCCCGTGCAAGTACAGTGCCTACATTACCCTTGCCACCTCCTTGGCAGTCGACGACAGTACAATGCCAAGAGTACATCTCATGTGGCTGATCTTCCATGCGGCAAAAGACTTCATGCATCACCATTTCCAGAAGCTCCTATGCCGCCAGGACATCATACGACAAAGCTTTCCAGAAGGCTTCTCACCCGACTGGATCTCCACACCACTGTGTTCCAGAAGACGGACGGTTCGTGCCATGTGTCGAGCCAATCAGATCCCACAATCAACGGCTAAAGGGTTTAATCCCACGTTTATGGCGTGTGCTTTATAACCATCCCATTTAAATGAGAGATTCTATCAAAATCATGGTATGTGCGACGTGTCAATGTGATCGGACCACCTGATTTAAACCTTCCGTTTATGGCGTGTGCATTATAACCGTCCAATTCAAACGACATATTATCCTAAATTACCGTATGGGCTACGTGTCATTCCTGATCGAGCCATACAAACAATAGCCTTAACTAATGACTGTTACAGCTCAGGACCCTTAACTACATCTCCAGAATCTCTGCAGCGGACTCCGTCCAATCAGCGCCACGTGTCAGTATGATCGGGCCTCGCGGTTAATCATCTAAATCAAGATAGTTGTAACAACCCAGATTGCGGATACCCCACAGATGGTTCCACCTCATGACTGCCTCATGCATAGTCTATCCGTTGAAGATGACTATAAATAGAGGTACATGACTTCCAAACAGAAGACACTAGAGGATACCCCCAAAAGATACTGAGAAATACCCTCAGAGTATACACTGAGAAGACAAGTAGTAGGAGACACCACAAAAAGCATATCAAAAAAGCCATTGTCTGTCGATCGTCAACGGAGTAAATGAGTCACTACAATACTCGATCTCCACCTTCACACTTTACCAGATTGCATACTTGTACTAGCAGATCCTCGTTGTTAGGATTCTGGTATACTTTTTCGTTGTAATCTAGTAAAGGCAAAAGTTCGTTTAACTTTTCTTTCCTTGTACTCTCGCGATGTCAACAAATCTGACGACTCTGTTGGGAATTGCCTTTTCCACTGACAAGAAGGCGGTTACGCAATCAGACACATCGATGTTGAGATCCTACCAGAAATATTTGTTGTCCGTTTCGACCGACAAGTCTTTGAAGATATGCTTTCTGGGATTCAAACCCCTCTCCTAGGCTGACGAAGCCTAGGAAAACTCGCAAGGTTTTAGTAGCCAAGACCACTGCTCCACCCCGACGACTGCGGTGGATGCGCTCCCAGTTTCTGTTGATGAAGTCCTGCATCCGTCTTCTGTGTATCCTGCCTCCGTTTCCACGAACGAGAAAAACGAGGCCCGGCGTCCGGGTCCAAGCAAAGAAAAACAATACGATACTGGGAACCTAGGGGCTCAGGCTCCTTCCAGGCCCTTAGGTCTTTTCCTTTTGAGAAAACTAGTGCTGCCTCTCAGCCTGTGTCCCAGCAGAAGGCACAAAGATGTGCCACGCCTAAATCAAGGCGTGTGTGCATCGACGCCCACCAAGCTACTCCCAGTGTCGCCCAACAACTGCGCACCGGAGAAGGAAAGAGAGAATGTCTTCCGCAAAATCTTTCGAGATTACGGACCCAGGTGCCATTACCCTGGGCATGGAGAAGACATGGACTTTTTGTACTATGCGCCAACAAGCGCTAGTACAAGGAAGCCCAGGACAGTATGTGCCGCACGCACTCAAATGACTGTCTGCCCAACCAACAGTCAGTGAGCGCCGTTGATAATCATGCGCGCTCCTGACGGAAAGCTATACCGGACTGGCACATGCGCCTGATCTACTCATGCGCATGAGGTGGAATCGTCCCACAGATCTTCAGATGATGACCTCAGCCAGGGGTCGAAAGCTCCACCCACTTGCTCATGCGCCCGGCACGCCCGACCGTATGCAGAGGACGTAAAGGTAGAATTTTCTTCAGCAGACCCACGTGATGTGATAAATCACAAACGCAGGTTAAGAGAAACAGAGGTTGCGCACGATGGGCCCTCTCCAGGATCTTGTGCCAGTATTACTATCTAAGTGCTGCTGCACTTGCGTAGCGGTTCATGCAAAGAAGCAGTTTGTGTTCCAGCGGCTGCAACAGACGATGGAGGATGAATTGTCCTATGCCTCCTGCTACTCTGCCCGGAAGACTCCTCTCCCGAAGGGCTCTAAGGCCGTGTGCTTCCAACCCGCCGGTTTCGACCAGTGCGTCGAGACATCCACCTAGGATATCTCGTCTAGCTGTTTCTACAGAAGGGGTGTTCCCGATCAAAGTCAAGGACTTCCTCACAAGAAGCCACACTACAGTCTGGGGGTATTATCCCCTCGAAGATTCTACACTCTGGGGGTGGCAATCCCCTAAAATCCAACCGCAAAGCTGGGGGTAGCTCCCAACAAGTCCATGTTGCCACGACAGCTGTTGAATCAGAAGACGACGCAACCATGCGTGCCTACCCTGACGGCAACGAAACTCAAGGATCAGGAACAGAAAGTGATGGTTCTATAACCCCGTTAACCTTTCTGCACCATAAAGCAGTCTACATGACTGCCAATGACGAAGTGATGGTTGGAGAGACTAGGTCAGGCAAAACCTATCTGCGTAATGACGGCCCAATCCAGGGAGTTGATGTCCTCCTAGATCCACCAGCCGTCGCTGTAGTGCCAGAGATGGCTTCGTCTAAACCTCCCCCGATGGACAAAAACAAGCAAAAAGAGACTCGCTTTGATAAGCCTTTGAAGGATTGCTCTACGTCGAGGCTTGTCACGCCCTATAATTTCGGTATTTTGCCCAGCTCGCTAACACACCGGCGAGGCTGTCAATCTTTGAGCTTCTCCGTCTCTCCAAAGAGATCCGGAATGCCCCGAGTGAGGCACTCCAACATGCCGATTCATACTTAACGCAAATCAAGGAGCCGGTAGAGGACTCCGCCGCATGTCTCCATTGCCACAGTGTGTGGACAGCATACCGAATATCACATTCTCTTAGCGGGACATGCTGTTGAAAAATAATAGGTACACCTGACCCCTGTAATATACATGATATATTGGAGCGATCAAGGTGGACATAATTCACATCGACCAAAGAAGATGTCGGAGCCTCTGGTGATAAAGCTTCGACAGCCCAACAAGAAAGTCCCTACTGGCGACGAGCTTACAGAGTGTATGGTAGCTCAAAATGATGTACCATCCGTGAATGATGTAATACCGAAAAGGGACATACCATACTTTGTGAATAAAGGGATGTCTTTAAATTATCCACATGTCCGACATGTAGATGCAAAGTATCCTCTAGGGCATAACGTAGGCCAACACCTTCATACACCTGTAACGTCCATTCACATGGCGAATCAGCTCTCTCCCCACGAAGGTGCATACATTATCGTCTTGGCAAGAAAGGAAGGACAGAAGCCTATTATCTTCTGAAGGGTCGAAGGCCATCAGGATTATCTCCTGACCGAACAAAAGACGGATAACGGGAGAATGCAGCTTCACCGCTATACTTTCCCAGCCAAAAGCATCATACAAAATGGGCTATGATCTGAAGAGCAACGTGGGTCTGAACTACGGCAAGGGTCGACGTCTGCCAATACGCCGCCACGCTCCAAAGGGAAAATCAAAAGAATATTATCATCTATTACCTCAGCATGATGATGATCAGCGCTGAGCACATGTATAACTCTGTCGATAAGGAGTCGTTTTGGTATTTGCTATCCAGAAGATACGCCATTATGGGACTGGACAGACGATTCATGTTCTCTCCCGTGTTAACCCATGCCGTATGCTCAAGACTAAGCCAGGAGCACTAAGTTCTTGCTTGGCTAGTTGGACGAAGCTCCTCTCCCCATACGATATGGTACTCATCCACACAGAAGGCGGTGAAAGACCAAGCGTTAGCTGATTTTTTGGCAGCACATCCAATACCGGAGACGTCAAAGCTATATGACGAGATTCCAGATGAGGTGCTGGACTCTAACGCAGCTACGAGCAAGTCTGTCTGGTGAGTGTTCTTTGATGGAGCCTCAAAGATGGGACCCAAAGGCAACATCATTGCAGGAGTCGGAATACTACTCATCACTCCCGACGACCTGGTCATCCACCGCGCATACTCTCTTATGGAACCGTGTTTCAGTAATGTGGCAGAATACAACACTCTCATCATCGGACTCCAACTGGCCAAACAGCTAGGAGCAGACTATCTAGAAGCCTATGGAGACTCAAAGATGATAGTGAGCCAGATCCGAGGGAAATACGATGTCCGTCGTGAGGATCTAATTCCCTATGATCAAGCGGCGATCAACATGATCTCGACCTTCGCCGAGTTCTTTATAGAACATGTGCCCAGACTGCAGAATGTCGAAGTCGACGCCATGGCTGGCCTAGTAGCTTCACTAGCCTTACCCGCCAAAGCATAACACTCGGTCACTGTGATCGGCCGAGAGTTGGTGTGCACTAAAGATAGTCTACAGACATGCCACAACTACTTTGCGAAAACGAATGTCGACATTAAAAACTGGAGATTCACCTTCATCGACTATGCGGTCTACGAGATTCTTCCAGATGATCTAAGGGAAGCCGCTTCTGTTAGAAGGCACTCCCTTCGATTTTACTACGGCGCGGCCACTAAGATGTTATATCATCGCTCGTATGACGGACTTCTGCTACGATGTCTATCCGAAGCAGAAGTTAAACAAGCACTTCGAGAGGTGCATGATGGCACTTGTGGAGCACATCAGCCCGGTCCTAAAATACATGACCGTCTCCGCCGTATGGGTTATTACTGGCTCACGATGATCACGGCCGCAATGGACTATGCCAATAAGTGCAGAATGTGTCAGATCCATGCTGATTTCATCCACAAGCCTTCAGAGTTCCTACATCTGACGGTCGCTTCCTGGCTATTCGAAGCCTGGGGTGTCACGCCACAGTTTCGCAGAACCGATCGTCCTCGCTAAGACGTGATACTGCGCGAGCCTAGGTTGCGCTCGCGCAAGACGGGTTCCATAATTGCCGATTACAGCAGCTTGTGACGGGGTCGTCGCACAGAAGTCCCAAGCAGATAAGTTGAATAACACAAAGACAACATAAGTATTCGAACAAAATAGTCTTTTTATTGATAATGAAGTAAGATTACAAAGGCACAAAGCCAAGGTTTACAATTCACTCAGGCTCACAGTCTCTCTGAATACAATCGCTCAGCTCTCTCTCTTTTCTCAATTACAGTTGCTCATGCCCGAAGGCTTACAATTTTGCAGATGCTTCAGAAGGCGATGTTCATACATTATGTCCCGTATAGGTGAAGTCTTCAATGCGGCTGTACGCCTCGAAACACTAAGGAATTTCCTGCCTCAGCGCGTCCAAGCGAGCTCCGCCTCGAACGAGCAGGTACCTATAACCTACGCATGAAACTGATAGGGTGTCAGTACACAACCGTACTGGTGGTATGAGCTCCTCGTCCACCCATACAAAACCAACACGTTCATTTAGTTTGTGCAACATAATCCTTCGATTGTCTTTCTAATTTTGTCTTATGATCAATTTTAGGACATACTTCTGGCCTATTTTCTGACTTAGACCATCACCGTGCCTTGCACCAATACAATAACGCACTTTTCTTTGTGCCTCTAAACCATTCTTGTGCCAACAATATCAACGTGCCGACTCGTGCTTGCCCTTTTTACTCAATACTTTGAGACGCAACAACGTGGTTGTGCTGTAAACTCTGTCCGTGCATCAACATCGAGGCCATGCCTCACAACTCAACATGACTTAACCAAACTTTGTCTCACGACCCTTCCTGACTTAGCTCGAAACTCAATCCCAAACTTGTGGAACTTGTGTTGACGAATCAAACATGGCGCCATATCTCGTGCCGAAGCACGTGTCTTTGCTATAGCCAAATCTTAGGCTTCATAAAACTTGTGGTGCAGACCGTGCACACATTTCTTGACTCATTCGTACCGTGCATAAATTTCTTGACTCACTTCCAGGGCATGCACGCGGATAGCCGCTCTTATGCCGACTCATCTATATGAAAGGTCACTAGTATGAGAAGCTATACTTGGACCCAAATTGGATATGTGGTACGTTCGTCCAACGAGGCGTGATCTTGCCGAATTTTCAATAATACCCGCTATACGGCGCACCCCTCGGGTCAGGTCGCACACCATCCGAGGGTTCCGCAAGCATGTTTCTCCTAGGCCAGATCGGCCCTGTGTCCCCAGATTACCGTCCAAGGAACAATCGCCCTTGTGCACAAGTTGTCCAATGACCATGCAATGGTGCCTACCTAACTCACCATATGGCTCAAACAATGCTCTTCTTTGCTCATAAACCATACTTTCCATATTCATTGGAGACTCCCAAACGAGGGACCGCCTCAGCGACAAACAGTTGCATGAACTTTCCATTTTTTTGAATCCCAGGGAACGGCTACTGCATAGCCTTCCTACTTAACTTGAACATTACGTGTTCCATATGTGCCATAGACCGTGCCATACTTTTCATTGAACCAACCGTGGTTCGTGGCTTAACCCATATGTTCTGAGCGACACTACCGTCCAAGTCATACTTTATATGACGAGCCTTGAGACCGTGAAAACATTTGGCTATACCCAGCCGTGGAACCGTGGGACCGCGCACGTGCTCAACTTGATCAATTGTATTCTTTGAGTGCCATAAACTGTATGGTACAACTTAACCCGTGGGACGAGCAAAGGCTATGCCAAGCCTTGCACCGTGGAGACGTGCATTGAGACTTGTGGGACAATTATGCTATACCAAGCATTGGACGGTAGGACAATGCATGCTATACCAAGCATTTATGCTTGCGACGCCTATGACTTATGCTAAGTTCATAGCCTTGTGGCAACATAGACCAACATTCGTTTTTTCCAAGCTACGAGACGAAGGACCGAGTGTCAATTTGAAAGCACGTCGTGCAACATTTTTAAGCCAACTGTGAGACCCTTCCATATTCCAACTCAATCCGACTCAACTGGGATTGCTCTCTTTAGCTATGTGGGTTCGTCTCTTTTATTAGCATACTTACTCGGTGCAATTGAAAACATCCTATTATTAATGTGAAGGCTAAGCTGAGGCAAGTTCATCGAAGCCGTCCACCTGAGCGAGTAGTTGTCTCGACCGAGCGGGACTTTGAGCAAGCCCTTGCATAGCCAAGTCCAAACGCCGTTGCGTTTCGATTCCTCCGATTGAACTAAGCGGGACGGGACATTACATGGGGTATGGACATAGTTGGTCCGATCCGCCCACCATCAACGAGTGAATATCGGTTTATCTTGGCAATAACCGATTACTTCTCCAAATGGGCAGAAGCTGTGTCGCTTGCGGAAGTGAAGACTTCCAATGTGATTGTTTTTATCAAGCATCACGTTATCTACTGCTTTGGTCTGCCTCGACGAATCATTCACGACAACGACCCACAGTTCACAAGCCACGTCTTCTATCGGTTTTGCGATAGAAATTGGATTCAGAATGTAGTTTCGACGACATACAATCCAGCGGCGAGTGATTAGCAGAAGCTTTCAACAAGACGATCATTAAGCTGCTCAAAACGTTCGTCTCATCCAATAAGCGTGATTGGAACGAGAAGCTCGACGAATGTCGCAAGACGTATCGTACAACTGTCTGGACCCTGACCGGCAATACGCCATTTGGTTTGGTATACGGGAGTGAAGCGGTTCTTCCTCTGGAAATCCAGATTTTCTCTCCAGGTGACCCTTTCCAACCAGCTAACAATCGAAAACAACCATAGTTTGCGGCTACAAGAGCTGGAGGCATTGGATGAAAAGCGTCTCTCAGTTCAACAACGTATTGAGATGTACCAAGCACGCATATCCGAAACCTTTAACAAGAAGGTAAAGAAGAACGTTCCAAGTCCTCGACCTCGTTTTGGCAGTCAGGAGGCCGATGATCACGACTCACAAAACGACAGGAAAGTTCCAGCCCAAGTGGGAAGGTTCCTTCGTGGCAGAGTCCGTATATTCCAATGGCGCATATTGGCTCGCAAAGCCTAATGGAGATCCGATGATTATGCCCATCAATGACAAGTTCCTAAAGAAATACTATGTCTGAGCCATGGTCAGACATACGACTTATACCACCAGCCATTATCTTCTTGAGGTACATGATGCAGATACTTGAAGCATGACGCATCTACTCTCTAAAAGCATTACCCTGAATATTCCTATATTATGTTCATATTGCCTCTATTAAGGATATTCACATCAACAGTTTGGTTGGCAAAAGTCTTGTTTTGTCAGAATTATGCTATAAGGATTTTTTTTACCGCATGTGGCAAAAGCCTCTTATAAACACCCTTTCATGGCCTAGTTGCCTCAAGGGTATCCCGCATTTGGCTCCCAGTTGAGCCAAAGGTATCCTCTATTTCATTATTGCTCTTTCCCAACGAGGAGCAAAAATCCAAATCGGTAGATTACGTCCATACCACCTCTGACCTACCTATCTAATTACCTTCCAGAAAATAATCATGTTCATATCACCTCTGAGTTATTTTTCAAGCAAAAGAGGTTTATTCGCTATGTCCAGTGGCGGGTCCAGAATGATATTCTACTGGGGGCACAATCATAAGGGATTCAGAGACAACACCCCAAAAAATTTGAACATATAGAAACAAAGTACATAATTAAAAATTTAACATACAAATCTTTCCATATTCAGACTTTTAATTTCACAAATCAATTCTACAAATACAAACATGGACATAATTTCTCAATTTAAAACTTCACAAATTTAATTTTAACATAATTTGATTTTGACCTAATTTGATTTTAAAATTTACCTTTGTAGTTTATTTTTTTTCCAACAACAACTCTTTCAATCTCCGTCCTCCACTCCTTCCTCGGACTACAAGTCTTCAACAACTCCTTTTTAGATTGTTTCTATTTTTTTGGTGGAGGCTCGGAAGGAAGGAATAAGAGAAAGAAACAAAAGGAAAGAAGAGAAGAGGAAGAGAAAGGCTTCTCTTGCTTGCTGTGTTGGTCTACTAGTTGTTTCTAATTTTTTTGTAGGGCCCACCGCATGTGCCAAGTGCAACCCACCATCTGTTGTTTGCTGTGTTGACTTCATTTCTTCTTTGATTGGGGGCACACACAACACCCCCAGCCGCTCCTACCAAATGAAACCCACCATACAACAAAGTAGAGCTACTATTTTTTTATTCCACTGGGGCCCCCGCCCCCCAGTGAACCCCACATACATCCGTCCTGGCCATGTCTATATCACCTCTGAACGAATATCTACTCTGAAACTCGTTATTCCTAATAGCGACCATAATCAAAAGCACTTGCCATGTCCACATCACCTCTAAGCAGGTGTCTACCCTATTACCCGTTGTTCCATTCTTAACAACGACTACAACCGGGGATACTTGCCATGTACATATCATCTCTGAGCAAAGTATTTCCTCATTTTACTATCACACTCATGTGGTCCCAGATAGTACTTCTTATCCTACCCTGTTAACCGTACCTAATCTTAGGTATGCCATGGATATCAAGTCCACTTAACCCTAAAACCTCACCCTGTTACCCGTACCTAGTCTTGGGCACACCATGGATAACAGGTCCACCCAACAAACCCTAGTCTGTCCCCCCTGAGAACATTCTTCACTTTACATTCACTACCAAATACCCCGTCAAATAAGAAATTCCTCAAGCACAGAAAACACAGGTCAAACAAAGACATATCGTGCATCGCTGAGCACTTAGTCCCGAGTGATCTACTAAGCAAGATGTGCTAAAAGGAAAATTTTATTGATAAAGGGAGGCGGCTACAAAATAGGGCCATGAAAGCCCGACAAAAACAAAAAAAGAGAAAGTCCCTAAGAGGAGCAGTCAGAGTCGTCGATGGCATCCGTGATGTCCTGGAGTGACCGGACACAAACAGTATGGAAGAGATGACAGAAGGCCTCCATCCCTTCCTTAGCTCCCTCTCTTTCGGGTCCAGAGGGAGAGAATTGAAGTCGGGAGACGCTCCTAGAAGCCTGGCGAGGTCATCCACGGAGAGGCCGACATAGTCCAGAAGTCTCGGCCCTCGCCAACTGCTTCTCCTCCCGCCTTCTCTTCCTCGACTTAGAGGAAGGCGGTAGAGGAGACGCCACTACGGGCCCCGTAGCAGAAGCAGCAGTGCCAGAAAACTCTGTCCTCCTTGACTTCCTGGAGCGCTTTTGACGATAAGTTCTCTTCGAATCCATTGAGGAGATGGTTGATGAACTGAAGAGCAATAACCCCCCTTTTATAGAGGAAGCTACTAACTCTTCGAATACTCCATTTAAGGCATGAGGAAGCGGAAAAGCGCTCATACTGAATCTGACGCATCGATTTCCTCGAGGCATGATTTGAATCCTCCAGATGACAAATCAAAGCCCGAAGCGAGATCTCATAAATTCCCAACAGATATCAATAAAAGCCTGATAGCTTGGCAAAGTTTCAAGTGCTTCCTAATTGATGGCGTCATCAGAAGCCTTGCAGTATTACGGAGCCCTAACGGACAAAGCCCAGGCAGCCCAAGTCTTCCCGAGTCCATGCTTCTGTTCAAACTATTTCAAACTTATGTCAAATTTGAAAACTTTGAAGAAGGTTTTGTAGAAGCATGAAAAATCTTTGGGCCTACTCAGCCTGAACCACATCAGATAATGCAACTGAAGGGCATCAGACTCCTTGTGCAGCAGAGAGACTTCTTGTGGCTTCCTAAACGATCCCTCAATTATCCACCAAGTCTGACAACACTTGGTGTCCTAAGGCACTTCGTAACCCGTGCAAGTACAGTGCCTACATCACCCTTGCTACCTCCTTGGCAGTCGACGTCAGTACAGTGCCAAGAGTACGCGACACCATTCCCCTAAGCTCCTATGCGGCCAGGACATCATGCGGTATAGCTTCCCAGAAGGCCTCTCACCTGACTGGGTCTCCACACTACTGTGTTCCAGAAGACGGACGGTTTGTGCCACGTGTCGAGCCTAACCGGATCCCACAATCAATGGCTAAAAGGTTTAATCCCATGCGTTATAACCGTCCCATTTAAATGAGAGATTCTCTCCAAATCATGGTATGTGCCACGTGTCAATGTGATCGGGCCACCTGATTTAAACCTTCCGTTTATGGCGTGTGTTATAACCGTCTAATTCAAATGATATATTATCCTAAATTATCGTATGGACTACGTGTCATTCTTGATCGAGCCATACAATCAATAGCCTTAACTAATGATTGTTACAGCTCAGGACCCTTAACTACATCTCCAGAATATCTGTAGCGGTCTCCATCTAGTCAGCGCTACGTGTCAGTATGATCGGACCTCGCGGTTAATTATCTAAATCAAAACATGTGTAACAACCCAGATTGCGGATACCCCACAAATTGTTCCACCTCATCACTGCCTCGTGTATAGTCTGTCCGTTGAAGATGACTATAAATAGAGGTACATGACTTCTAAACAGAAGACACTGGAGGATATCCCCAAAAGACATTGAAAAGTACCCTCAGAGTATACACTCAGAAGACCAGTAGCAGGAGACACCACATGGAGCATATCAAAAAAGCCATTGCCCGTTGATCGTCAACTGAGTAAAGGAGTCACTACAATACTCGATCTCCACCGTCACACTTTTCCAGATTTCATAATTGTACTAGCAAACCCTCGTTGTTAGGGTTCTGCTGTATTTTTTCGTTGTAATCAAGTAAAGACAACAGTTCGTTTAACTTTTCTTTTCTTTTACTCTCGCGATGGCAACAATAATGTTTATATTATTGATGATTTGGCCCCAAATGTCTCTTTGGCAAAATTCTATGGACAACCTGCTTCCAGCTTAAATTCAAAATGTCTGGCAGTCTATCCACAATAAATTCACTTACCAAAACTATGCTATCCGTAGCATATTGTACTTGTGTTCAGTGTCTACACTGCATGTAGAATTAATTCTCTGAGACTGATTACAAATAAAACTTACATTTGTTGAAAACTAATTTGAGAGGAAGCAAAATTGTCAAAAAGAGATGGAATGGGTTTCTTTCTTTCTTGATAAAGGAGTTACTATGATATGACTTATTTATATAGGTCATTGGTTAGTGGCAGACTCATTCACACTGCTTTCACCGGTTGACTTCTTTATTTAATATATATAAACCCATTAAAACTGGTCATACTGGTTTATTTAGGGCAATTGGAATGCTGCTTTGTCCATATTTGCTGCTTGTCAACATTTATGTTTCTAGACATTGTTTGAAGAAAGATGGTTTGGAAAATGGTGAACCATACTCTTCATGTTAGTTGTCATGTTTGAAGAATCACATAATGCCCTTACACTAACATATATTATAATATGAATTGTCAAAATCCCTTTAGATCTCTCCCTATAGTGTTCGTGATCTGGTTCAAGTATGACATGTTGGTGGGATGATAAACAAAAGATGATACATCGGTTTTCTGACCTAATGGACTCATACACTCGTGCATGCAAATCGTTCTTTCAGCAGCCTCTATTCTTCTGTAACATACTGTCTTTAGATCACGTAAGATATGTTTTTATATAAAATCCATGTTCGGCATACCGATCTGATAACTATGTTGTTGGCTATTATGACCATCTAAGGGGCATGATAACATATGGGATTGCACTACATGTAATAAAGTTGTAGCAGCTTAACAGAGCTGCTCTCTTTGATTGAAATTTCCAACTATCAAGCTCATAGTCATGTCTTATTTTTTTTTGTTAGGGAAAAGGTATATGGGTTTGTGTCTAATAAAACATAAAGATCTGTATGCCTTTCTGAAAGCAGCCATATGTATGAAATAGTCAATCAGATTTTGTTTTCCATTAAATGCTATCACAATATCAAGATGTTTATTTGATATAAATGTTGCTTCCCTTACTTTAATCATGTGAGCTATCTCTTGCAATATCTCTTGCTATCAATGTATTTAACTGATCATATTTATCTTTTCGTAACAGGGAACTTTATAGCAATAACATAAGTGGGATAATTCCTAGCGACCTTGGAAATCTGACGAACCTGGTCAGTTTGGATCTGTACCTAAACAATTTCACTGGTCAAATACCTGATACGCTGGGGAGGCTAACAAATTTACGTTTCCTGTATGATAACTCCGCTTATGTGATTTTCTTTGATTGTTATTGAACTTAGCAGTCTACTTTTGTATATTGCCAGCCATATTTTTTTTTTTTCCACAAGTTCTTACATTGATCTTTCAGGAATTGTGAGTTATTTCCAAGTGTTTTGCTTTAATGCTTATACTGTAATTCTCTAATGTTTTTCTTTCTGTTCATTTACCTTTTAGGTAGGGTTCAATCGGGTAAGGTTTTGGGTGAGGTTGTAAGCGAACTACAGTCCAACCTAGCATTTTCCCCCAACCCAACACTAAACTGATGTGACACCGCACTGGAATATCTCAAGTCAAAGCCAACCAAAGAGTCGAAGACATTTTGGGCTACTTCTAGTCAGTTTGGTTTGGACATTGACGGGGTTCATAACTATAACCTGGTTCCTTATTTCAGTTTTCCATAGTGCAAAACTATTAGCGTCATAAGATGCAAATCATGCAACAATATCCTTTTATGTCAAGGGTGGAATATAGTTTATCAACATCTTACACTTCTAAATCATGTAAAATTTAGTAGAAAATTCTGTAATGACTTCCAAATCAATCAAGAGCGGAAAAAGAAACCCTAACATGAAGTCCAAAATAGAAACACAACTGCTCATCACAGCGGCCCTTGTTTATTTTTGGGTAGAACAGTATTTTGCTGAAGACATTTGGATGAAGATTTATTTGTGTCACGTTCCAGAACTAGAATACTGGCAAGTAGGGACGGACCAGGCCAGCTACGTATTCCAAGTTACTTCAGTACCTCGAAATAACGTATAAGCTGTATAGACATGGGGGTTACTACTACAATCCAACAGTCAATTCTAGGTCAAGCAATCCTAGGTATCTCAATCACAGACAAATATTCAAAGTACAAGAAGTATGATCATCAGACATAAAATAGTAAAACGTCCCAAACTATATATACATGGATGATCATGAAGCTAGTAATACAAAGTGAAGAACTAGCATGAGTAATAGTTATACATGATAAGCTTTAGCTATAGTCTAGAATACGCAAATCATGTTTAGGCCCGTAGGCTAAATGTCAAGGTCCAAAACACGAGCTAAATACGTGCTCGGAGGCTAAACGCTACAAAAGAATAATGTACAAAACTAGTGGGAGGATGATATAGGAAAATACACTAAGGTACTCTGGTGCTCCGGGTAGTCACCGTCGAGTAGATGGTACGGAAGATCCTTCGGGCTCCTCTATCAGATCTGGCCAAACAAAACCAGTGGGGTCAGACCCCCAATAGCAAGTACCACAAAGAAAGCCAAACTATGAACTAAAACCAGCAATAACTAACATAGCAATGGATAGAGACAAAAATAAGTAAATATGGATCGAGACTCGTGCACTACCAATACACACATCCCGAGAATAGAAAAGACAATAAGCACACAACATGGAGCATAAAGTAAATAATATGTGACATAAAAGTAAACTGTGGACATGTGAATTAAACGAAAACATGTGAACATGTGAAATAAACTGAACAATGTAAGAGAAATGGTACATGTGAGCACGTGAGATAACTGGGACTTGTGAGCATGTTAGATAACTGGGACATGTGAACATGTTAGATAACTGGAACATGTGAGCATGTTAGATAACTGGACATGTAAGTATGTAAGAACTATATAGAACGACAAATGATAAGATAACTTAGAAACTATTCCGGAACCCAAGTTATAACCCGTAAACCAAACAAGGACCGGGGCTGTAACCCTTCTCCTAAACAGAACTTAGTCTCTAATCAATGTACAACATAGGAATCATGTATAGCGTGTGAGTACTAAATAGGACGACAAATGACAAGATGACTAAGAAACTATTTCGGAACCCAAGTTACAACCCGTAAACCAAAAAGGACCGGGGTTGTAATACTTCTCGTGAACAGAACTTAGTTTTAATCATTTATCGACAAAAGTAAAACATAAACAATAATGTACTGAAATAAACATATACGGACACTGCCTAGACAAAACTAGACTAGACTGGACCCCATACAACAATCACGGCTAAGCAATGAGTACGACTTTATACATTAGCTAACTAGGGTTATCACAATCCTAATTACTAACAAGATGCAGTTGAGATATTTTCTGCAGTCACAAGCCCTGCAGACTATCCAAGTTATCCAGGCGAGGTTACAAGAGTTATCAAGAATTATTAGGTGACTTAGAGTGTAATACATGACAGTGTGCTGGAAATGCGCCCTACTCGACGGCGGGTTACAAGTCCACTGGTGTGGCCGGGATAACGGGATCGCCTGTAACTGGAAAATCTCTCTATATGAATTAACTGACCAATCTAGTCGTTTAACCTAGTCATATTCATTATGAATTCCTGACCGTGGTAACCAGAAATCTATGTCACAACCCGGTCCCAATTTCTTGGGTCGAATCGGATCATGTCCAGCCTGTACCGTTGTTGAGACAGCGACAGTAAGCTGTATCACTCATGCAGGTAATCAACAACACAATTCCAATTGCCACAACTTTTAATACTTTGATAATTAAAGACTTGTCCAACACAAAGTTTTCAAATACAAACCACAACTGAAATAAAATATGTTTTCCACATAATCATAAACTGAAAATAAATCTTATTAGCAGTCTCATCATCATCCTCTGGTAGAACAGCCGGGTACAGCTCAGGGTCATAGTAGCTACTTATCAATAGCTCAGTATCGTCCATAGTACCTACGGAAAATCCAGTCAGGAAAGGAGCAAAGTACACTTCATGATAATCCAACAATTGAAATAATAATAGAGTTATGCACTTTTAAACAATTTGAAATAAATAGTTTTTCAGCAGTTAAAATATTGTGATGTGAATAGGCAATGAATATGACCGGATTAGGTTGTACAGTTGTATCCTATCGATACGATATGGCTTATCCCCGTGTGTATGAGGGGTAAGCTAACACAATCATTATACTACTTTGGATGTGGTCATACTCATTACACTACTCTTCCAGTACCCAACAGTCAATCAGTCAATGCTCTCAGAGAGAGTTCCGTGTTGCATCGTGGTTTAAACTTGCAATAAAACGATTACTAAATAATTGTAAACCAACACAAAATGTACTTGCCTTGGTTTGACTGGATTGGGGAATGTCTCCGAGATTGGAATCAAACTTGTCCTCGAAATCCTACAATCGAGAAGTCTGCCTTAGATTTTCAAAGTTCCCATGCTATATGTGCTAGTTACAATCTCTAAATTTTGTCCTAGTCGATTTTTAATCTTTATTATACTATTACAAGCAAAACTCGATTTTCTGGTGCGTTACATTTAATTATGAAAGAAAAATCACTTTATAATAAATTTCGGGAAAACTTTGTATTTATTGGTTTATTGGTGAAACTGGTTATTTTTATAATTATATAATAAAACTACATTTTTTTCCTTTAAATGGGAAAAACATGAATTAAATATTACAAACTTGAAATTGTAACGTGATGAAACATTATTATTTTCTTTTTGTAAAATAAATAATTTATTATTTTTTATTACACATTCACGACAGAACATTAGTCAGAAAACAAAATAAAAGAATACTAAACTATTACAAATTGCACACAACAGAAATAAATTGGCTTATGCCCTTACAGACCATTTTACATGAATTTAAATAAGAAGAAAAAATATATTTGTTAGTCTTTAAAAATTATCCTACAAATTAATCACAAAATAAAACTAGTAATTAAATTAAATTAATTTCGAGTATCAGACTTCGATCCAATCGTCAAAATAGTTAATGCCTCAACGTCCGGAAATCCCAGTTTCGTTTGCATTTAGCCAGGGCCCATGGACCAGTACGGTCGTCGACCAAAAATCCAATTTATAAATATTTTCGAAAACCGATTTGAAATCCATTTGTATAATTTTTATAAAAAAAA
The DNA here is from genome assembly GCA_029216955.1 of Iris pallida. NCBI lineage: Eukaryota > Viridiplantae > Streptophyta > Magnoliopsida > Asparagales > Iridaceae > Iris > Iris pallida. The sequence goes on along the minus strand of JANAVB010012204.1, from coordinate 25,489 downwards.
TTGGGCAGCACCTCCTCTATATTTGGGATAACCCAAAACTGGAAAAATGTGTCACAATCACCAATATAAGTCCCATACCCGGGAAACCCATTTAGACATATAAATTATATTCCCAAAATATTTTCGAAACGAATTCAGAAAAATACCACAGCATAATAACCAGAATACTATTATTCGGAAAATCCGAATTTAAGTCCACAGAACCAACCAAAACCAACAGAACACAAAGAAAAATCCACAGAAACCATTCCGAAACCGACAGAACGTTTCCGAAAGATTTCGAAAAGTCCGAAAATGCCATGCCTAAGAATTACCGATTTCTCGAAGGAAAATCGGGGACCGAATTTCCTCATAGACTATGAAAAATGGAAACGGGGAAACGGAATTATACCTTGGGTTGCTCGGCTAGAGCTCAGGTGAAAAAGGAAAAATAAATCCGCTAAGACAACGGAAACGGCTCTGGAGCGGAACCGCTGGAACAGAGCCGACAAGGCTCGAGATCGTCGGAGAGGACGGATCGGGAACCACGGGGCTCGGGTCTCAGAATCGAGCGGTACAACAGCGGCGCGGAGGTGCCGCGGCAGTGGGGAGACCGAGAAAGGCGCCGCGAGAGGGGAACGCCGGCGAGAAGTTCGCCGGCCTGGCCGCGGGGAAGCCACGCGGGGTCAAGGTGCACCGGGAAGGAGGTCGGCTGCGGGTCGGGTCTCCGGACAGGGGCGCGGCCTGGGGCGGCTGCGGGCGGCGAGGGTCGCCGGCGTCGAGTCGTCGGCTAGGGCACAAGTTTGGGGAAATTTTTTGAGGAGATTTAAATGGTGATGGAGATGGTGATGGAGGGGGTTTAAATAGGGAGAGGCTTGGGGGTTTCGGGAGGAGAAGAGGCGGCGGTTTTCACACGGGGAGGGGAAGAGTCGGCCGAGTGGCCGTTCGGGAAGGGCTCGGCCATGGCCGTTCGGGCAGAAATGATTTTTGTTCCAGAATGAGAGATAGAGAGAGAGTGAATAGTAAATGAAAATTAAATGAGTTTAAGAAAGTTTAATAACAAATTTTTTTTTTTAAAGAAAAAGTATTTTCTTAAATATCTCTTTATCATAAATTCAATATCTTTATATAGAAAATTGTAACTCCAAAAGTATAACTCCTAAAAATATTTAAAAAGAAGATTTGTATTTGGGGTTGGGTTCGGGTCTGGCCAGACAATCAAAAGTCCAAGAATTTATATTTTTGAAAAATAATAATTTTTAATCTAACTAAAATAAATGATAAACACAATATTAATTAATTAGAAAATACGGGTTTCACAACCTTCCCTCCTTAGAAAATTTCGTCCTCGAAATTAATGGATAGGGTTAGGAATTACCTCAGGTCTCAAACAAATACGGGTACTGCTCCCACATCTCATCTTCTCGCTCCCAGGTGGACTCGCCTGGGGAATTGTGCCTCCACATAACTCTGACTATGGGAGTCACTGAAGTTCTGGTCCTCTTCTCGCCTCTGTCTAAAATCGCCACTGGCTTCTCTGGCACTGTAAGGCTGGGTCCAATCTCCATCTCTGAATGGTCCAAGATGTGACTTGGATCTGGGATGTAGCGTCTGAGCTGTGAAACATGGAAGACGTTGTGCACGCCTTCAAGATTAGCTGGTAGAGCTAATCGATAAGCTACTTCTCCAATTCGGCTCAAAACTTCGAATGGGCCGATGTACCTGGGGCTCAGCTTTCCTGCTCTGTCGAATCTGATAGTTCCTCTGGTAGGGAAGATCTTCACAAAGACACTATCTCCTTCTTCAAACTCCAGTGGTTGACGACTGCTATCTGCCCAATGCTTCTGTCTGTCTTGGGCAATCCTGAGCTTGTCCCTGATCACCTTTATCTTCTCTGCTGCATCAGTCACCATTTCAGGTCCAAGCAGTACTCTTTCTCCGACGTCGTCCCAAGCAAGTGGAGTGCGGCAACGACGTCCATAAAGAGCTTCAAATGGTGTCATACCGATGCTAGCTTGGTAGCTGTTGTTGTAAGAGAACTCTACCAAGTGCAAATGGTCTTCCCAAGACCCTCAAAATTCCAAGACGCAAGATCTCAACATGTCTTCAAGCGTCTGGATTGTCCTCTCTGATTGTCCGTCAGTTTGGGGATGGTAGGCTGTGCTGAACTTCAGTTTTGTTCCCAAGCTGTCATGCAAACTCTTCCAAAAGTGAGAGGTAAATCTAGTATCTCGGTCAGATACAATACTTACCGGTACTCCATGAATCCGGTAGATGTGTCTCATGTACAGTGCTGCCAACTTCTCGGTGGATAGACCAACCTTGAAGGGGATAAAGTGAGCTGACTTCGTCAGTCGGTCCACAATAACCCAAATGGCGTCCTTCCCTCCTTGGGATCGAGGCAATCCTGACACAAAGTCCATCGTTATTTGCTCCCACTTCCACTCCGGAATGTCCAGCGGCTGTAGAAGTCCTGCGGGTCTCTGTCTGCTAGCCTTCACTTGTTGACAAATCAAGCATCTAGCCACAAATCTGGATACATCCTTCTTCATTACATACCACCAAACAATGGTACGCATATCTCGATACATCTTGTTAGCTCCAGGATATATGGAATACTGTGACTGGTGCGCTTCTTGCATCAGCTCATTCCTCAGTTCGCCAGATGGTACACACAGCCTCGTACCATTCTTCAATGCTCCGTCACTGGCGATAGAGAATCCTTCAAGTGTTCCTGTCAGCACTTGATCTCCGAGTTTGCAAAGCATCTCATCTTGGAATTGTGTCTCCTTGACTTTGTCTATCAGACTCGAGCTTACTTGCAACTGCATCATGGTTGAGTCAGCCCCAGGTACAATAGCTTCTCGCCCCAGTTCCTTCATCTTTTCCTCAGGCAGTACAATCTCCAGACCAAGCTTCTCTATGTCCTCCAACAAGTGCCGCTCCTTAGTTAAGAACATCGCCACTGGGTATCGACTAAGTGCATCTGCAACCACATTAGCCTTACCCGGATGGTACTGCAAATCGATGTCAAAATCCTTCATCAGCTCCAGCCATCTTCTTTGTCTCATGTTCAACTCCTTCCGAGTGAAAACATATTTCAGACTTTTGTGGTCTGTAAATATTTCCACTCTCTCTCCATAGAGATAATGCTTCCATAGCTTCAAAGCAAAGATGACTGCAGCAAGCTCCAGATCATGTGTGGGATAGTTCTTCTCATGAGTTCGTAATTGCCTAGATGCGTAAGCAATTACTTTCCCGTGTTGTTGAAGAACGCAACCCAGTCCTTTTCCAGAGGCATCACTGTAGATTGAGAAACCGTCGGTATCTGCGGGTAGCGCAAGTATTGATGCTGTTGTAAGCTTCTTCAGTTCCTCAAATGCTGCTTGGCAAGCTTCAGTCCATACGAATTCTTCATTCTTCCGAGTGAGCTTCGTCATCGGTTCAGCAATCTTGGCGAAATCATTCACAAACTTCCGGTAGTAGCCAGCCAAGCCCAAGAAACTTCTGATTTCAGCAACTGAGCTTGGGGTAGACCACTTCTCAACAGCAGCTATCTTCTTAGGGTCTACCGAAATTCCTTCTCCTGTGACAACATGGCCAAGAAAATCCACCTTGTCTAGAAAGAATTCACATTTGGAAAGCTTAACATATAGCTTCTCCTTCCTCAAAGTTCCTAGAACTTTCCTGAGGTGCTCTTCATGCTCCTCTTCAGTCTTCGAGTAGATTATGATGTCATCGATGAAGACAACAACAAACTGATCTAGGTATTCATGGAAAACCTTGTTCATAAGGTTCATGAATACAGCAGGAGCATTCGTCAGCCCAAACGACATGACCAAGAATTCAAACTGCCCATACTTGGTGTTGAACGTCGTCTTGGGAATATCTTCCTTCTTGACCCTGATTTGATGGTAACCAGATCTGAGGTCAATCTTCGAAAACACCTTAGCTCCACTCAGTTGATTAAACATGTCGTCAATCCGGGGCAGAGGGTACTTGTTTTTGATGGTGAGGTTGTTCAGCGCCCGGTAGTCGATGCACATCCGCACTGTTCCGTCCTTCTTGGGCACAAATAAGACGGGTGCTCCCCAGAGTGAAGCTCCGTCTCGGATAAATCCCAAAGCCTTCAGCTCATTGATCTGGTCCTTCATCTCCTTTGCCTCCTTCGGGTTGACTCTGTAGCATCCCTTAGAAATAGGGGAAGAGCCGGGGACTAGGTCAATGGTGAACTCTATGTCTCGATCTGGGGGTAACCCGAGAAGACTATCAGGGAAGACGTCCATAAATTCTGCTATGATAGGATGGGGAGGTCCGGGTTCTTCTGTGATAGAGGTGTAGGTAACACACTCCATATCCTCCGGAGTTCGAGAGATTTCAAACTCCGGCTCTCCAGGTGGGCTGAAGACTACACATCCTCTGTGACAATCTATTAGCGCATGCTGCTTACTCAACCAGTCCATCCCTAGGACTACATCATAGTTGGGTAAGGGCATCACAAGCAAAGGTGCTATGAACTGGTGGCCTGATATATTTATGGGACAGTTACAGGTCTCCGTGATGGGTAGGGGTCCACCACTGGTCATAACCCTACATATCTTCTTGCTAAAATCCGTAACTATGTGGTGTGCAGAGATGAATTTTGTTGCTATGAAACTATGTGATGCACCTGAATCAAATAATGCTAAAGCAGGATGTGAATGCACATAAATGAAACCTGCGATGACATCAACGGTAGATTCCTGCTCTGGCTCTTGTTCCTCTGCTGTTAGGACAAAAGCTCGTCCAGTCTTCTGTTGATGTTGTCCAAATTGTTGTTGTTGAGTGGGTAGAGGACCTTTCTGTTGAGTTGCTCCAGTCCGGTGGATCGACGAGGGGCAGTCCTTCACTTGGTGGGTGGCAGACCCACAGACTAGACAGTGTCCTAGCCTCTTCCTGCATATGTTCGACTGATGTCCTGGCCTCTTGCAAAAATCACAGACAGGGATCTGCCTCTGAGGTGCTCTATCATTGTTTCTCGTATGCTGGTGGTGCGAAAGCCTGTTGTTGTTGTTGTTGGGCTTCTTCTGATTATCCTGGAAGTTGTTAGTTCCAGGATAATCCCTCTTTGAGCGAGCGGGTTGATTCTTCTCTATATCCTGAGCTCGCTCCAGGATCCTTTCATAAGTCTTAGCACCGCCTGAGATCACATGGGTGCGGATCTCTTCTCTCAGCCCATATCTGAACCTTTCAGCACGATCATCAGGGTCAGCTACCAAGTTCTTGGCAAAACGGCTGAGTTGGCCGAATTCTGTCGCATATTCTCCAACAGTCATATTTCCTTGCTTCAGGTTCTGAAATTGCCTCTCCATTTCCCGCAACTCTGATGTTGGAAAGAACTTCCTCTGGAACAACCTCTTGAAGGTGTTCCAGTCAAGCTGCTTGTCCTGGAGTCGGGGTTCATTCCGATACCAGGTGCTTGCTACATTTTGCAGTTGGAGTCCTACTGCTTCGGCCTTGAGGTCTTCTGGAAGTCGAGCGACGCTTAGGAGACGCTCCATGCTGTCGAGCCATTCGTCGGCATAAACGATTCCCTCGGTTCCCTTGAAGGGTCGAGGGTTATGCTTCTTGAAACTCTCAATATCGTCCACCTTAGCAATATGATCCCCATTAATTTAAATGGCCTTAAAGTTATATAAATTAATCCCTTAGATTTATGTTTACCTTGGCAGGCCTTGGTTCAAGTTGAGCTGCTTCTCCTCTCTCCAGTGCAGCCATAGCCACATTGTGGGCATTCTCTATGCCTTCTCTCATAATCGTCGTCTGTTCGCGATGAGCTTCAGCTTGAGTTCTCTGTGCCTCAAGTACTCCTCGTAGCAGGCTTACGAGGTCGGTGGGGTCTACAGGCACCGGTGGGGCAGCTGGAGTGGGTACTTCCACAGGGGGCTGCAGCTCAGTCTGGGAAGATGATGGATCCGCCGTTGTAGCAGCATACATCCTACGGGGTACATTATGGGGACTGTCGGTCAGCTGATGGGGTGTAAAACCCGGACTTGGTTGAGGAGGTGGGGTATGATTGGGGTATGACTCCTCATCACCAGTAGGGTTGGTCTTGTCAATGGCCATTCTCTGGAAGGTTTAGGATATAAACATAAGCAAGGTAGCCTACCCGTCTATAACAATCAAAAATATTTATTTATAATATATAACGGTCCTATGTTGTGACAAATTAATGTTCTAGTGTTCTAAATGTTTCTAGATATGTTTTTCTAAGTTGTTGATCCGACCTGCATGGGCCACCACTAAAAATATGTCACGACCCGGTCCCAATTTCTTGGGTCGAATCGGATCATGTCCAGCCTGCACCGTTGTTGAGACGGCGGCAGTAAGCTGTATCACTCATGCAGGTAATCAACAACACAATTCCAATTGCCACAACTTTTAATACTTTGATAATTAAAGACTTGTCCAACACAAAGTTTTCAAATACAAACCACAACTGAAATAAAATATTTGTTTTCCACATAATCATAAACTGGAAATAAATCTAATTAGCAGTCTCATCATCATTCTCTGGTAGAACAGCCGGGTACAGCTCAGGGTCATAGTAGCTACTTATCAATAGCTCAGTATCGTCCATAGTACCTACGGGGAATCCAGTCAGGAAAGGAGCAAAGTACACTTCATGATAATCCAACAATTGAAATAATAATAGAGTTATGCACTTTTAAACAATTTGAAATAAATAGTTTTCCAGCAGTTAAAATATTGTGATATGAATAGGCAATGAATATGACCGGATTAGATTGTACAGTTGTATCCTATTGATACGATATGGCTTATCCCCGTGTGTATGAGGGGTAAGCTAACACAGTCATTATACTACTTTGGATGTGGTAATACTCATTACACTACTCCCCCAATACTCAACAGTCAATCAGTCAATGCTCTCAGAGAGAGTTTCGTGTTGCATCGTGGTTTAAACTTGCAATAAAACGATTACTAAATAATTGTAAACTAACACAAAATGTACTTGCCTTGGTTTGACTGGATTGGGGAATGTCTCCGAGATTGGAATCAAACTTGTCCTCGAAATCCTACAATCGAGAAGTCTGCCTTAGATTTTCAAAGTTCCCATGCTATATGTGCTAGTTACAATCTCTAAATTTTGTCCTAGTCGATTTTTAGTCTTTATTATACTATTACAAGCAAAACTCGATTTACAAATTGCACACAACAGAAATAAATGGGCTTATGCCCTTACAGACCATTTTACATGAATTTAAATAAGAAGGAAAAAAAAAACATTTGTTAGTCTCTAAAAATTATCCTACAAATTAATCACAAAATAAAACTAGTAATTAAATTAAATTAATTTCGAGTCTCAGACTTTGGTCCAATCGTCAAAATAGCTAATGCCTCAACGTCCGGAAACCCCGGTTTCATTTGCATTTAGCTAGGGCCCATGGACCAGTACGGTAGTCGCCCAAAAATCCAATTTATAAATATTTTCGAAAACCGATTTGAAATCCATTTGTATAATTTTTATAAAAAAATTTGGGCAGCACCTCCTCTATATTTGGGATAACCCAAAACTGGAAAAATGTGTCACAATCACCAATATAAGTCCCATACCCGGGAAGCCCATTTAGACATATAAATTATATTCCCAAAATATTTTCAAAACGAATTCAGAAAAATACCACAGCATAATAACCAGAATACTATTATTCGGAAAATCCGAATTTAAGTCGACAGAACCAACCAAAACCAACAGAACACAAAGAAAAATCCACAGAAACCATTCCGAAACCGACAGAACGTTTCCGAAAGATTTCGGAAAGTCCGAAAATGCCATGCCTAAGAATTACCGATTTCCCGGGGGAAAATCGGGGACCAAATTTCATCATAGACTATGAAAAATGGAAACGGGGAAACGGAATTATACCGTGGGTTGCTCGGCTAGAGCTCTTAGGTGAAAAAGGAAAAATAAATCCGCTTAGACAACGGAAACGGCTCTGGAGCGGAACCGCTGGAACAGAGCCGACAAGGCTCGAGATCGTCGGAGAGGATGAATCGGGAACCACGGGGCTCGGGTCTCAGAATCGAGCGGTACAACAGCGGCGTGGAGGTGCTGCGACAGTGGGGAGACCGAGAAAGGCGCCGCGAGAGGGGAACGCCGGCGAGAAGTTCGCCGGCCTGGCCGCGGGGAAGCCACGCGGGGTCAAGGTGCACCGGGAAGGCGGTCGGCTGCGGGTCGGGTCTCCGGACAGGGGAGCGGCCTGGGGCGGCTGCGGGCGGCGAGGGTCGCCGGCGTCGAGTCGTCGGCTAGGGCACAAGTTTGGGGAAATTTTTTGAGGAGATTTAGATGGTGATGGAGATGGTGATGGAGGGGGTTTAAATAGGGAGAGGCTTGGGGGTTTCGGGAGGAGAAGAGGCGGCGGTTTTCACACGGGGAGGGGAAGAGTCGGCCGAGTGGCCGTTCGGGAAGGGCTCGGCCATGGCCGTTCGGGCAGAAATAATTTTTGTTCCAGAATGAGAGATAGAGAGAGAGTGAATAGTAAATGAAAATTAAATGAGTTTAAGAAAGTTTAATAACAAATTTTTTTTTAAAGAAAAAGTATTTTCTTAAATAACTCTTTATCATAAATTCAATTTCTTTATATAGAAAATTGTAACTCCAAAAGTATAACTCCTAAAAATATTTAAAAAGAAGATTTGTACTTGGGGTTGGGTTCGGGTCTGGCCAGACAATCAAAAGTCCAGGAATTTATATTTTTGAAAAATAATAATTTTTAATCTAACTAAAATAAATAATAAACACAATATTAATTAATTAGAAAATACGGGTTTCACAATCTGTCCTAGATATGATGCAAGACGAGACATGTAGCTTGTACAATCACAATCAGGAAGATCAACCACGGTGTCCAGACAAGTGTTATACTTAACAAGTTAGGATTGGCTGTTGCAACAACAATCAAGATTTTACATGTCATGTCGGGTTTACTTGTCCTGTCAAGAGTACTTTGTCAGGAGTACGCCTCGACGGGCAACTATAGAGAAATAAGGAGTGCGCCATGACATGCCACTATCATGTAAGCAAGGAAAGACACGTACAAAAGTGTACCACGACGGGTCACTATCTAGTAAGCAAAGAAGGCATGTAACAAAAGTGTGCCACGACGGACCACAACAAAGAAATTTCTAGACATGGCATAGACTGTAAAGTACAATAAATCCGGTAAGGCATGACAATACATATCATAGCCTATAAGAAACAATCGAAAGGAAAGTCATATCATGACATGTGAGAAGGAATAAATAAAAGTAAGTACATGACATAGAATAATAATTGAACATGTGCTAGTGTCAAGTGTATATAGGGTGTACAATCATTCTCTAACTATAGGAGATCATCTAATCATGTTAAGAATTTATTACAGTTGAAGAAAATATCAAAAAAACAGCCAAGTATAGAAAATATGCCAAAAAGATCAAAACTATAATTGAAATTATCAGTCGCATATGAACTCCAATTAAGGTGAAACAAGAAGATCCTTGAAGCCAAGACGGAGATCTACAACTTTCATGTTTTGAGTTTTACAAGATTCTAGCTACAAAATAACTTAAACAGATAAAAAGGCAAAGTGCAGGAAAGGGCAGTGCAGTCTGTACAGGAAAGCGCAGGTGCAGTCTGCGCAGAAAAGCGTAGGTGCAGTCTGTGCAGGAAAGCACAGGTGTAGTTTGTGCAGAAAAGCGCATGTGCAGGCTGGTGCGCAGGCTGTGCAGGCTGTGCTGGAAGGTGCGCAGGCTGCGCACGAAGGTGCGCAGGCTGTGCAGGAAGGTGCAAGCTGCGCGCAAGTGTGCAGGTGCAGTCCGTGCAGGAAGGTGCAAGCTGCGCGCAAGTGCGCAGGTGCAGGCTGTTCATCTTCCCCAAATCAGCACCGAAGTGCATAGGGAACCCATGAACTCAATAAATGCCATAACTTCCTCAAAATAATTCGAAATTAAGCGGTTTAAAAGCCAAAATTGGGTAGAATGAAATTCTCCACAACATAAGACCATAAGATTTCAGAAATAACAAACTTTAAGAGATCAAAACCAAGAAAAGTAAGAAAAGTTTTAAAACTTAGATCTACAAAAATGTAACCGTCAAAACCAAAAACTTCAAGTACTAAAGATGCTTAGAATCATGCAAGGAAGAGAATAGAACAAACAAAAATAAAAATTCATCATGTTCTCCCATGGAGCAAGTTGTACTTGCCGTGGGTTGGTGGGAGGAGTAAATAAAGAGGAAGAAGAAGGTGGAGAAGTAAAAACCTAGACAATTCTAAGCAGTTAACACCAAGGAAAACAAAAATGACAATAAAACAATATTGTTCAAGATTTGGCAAGATGTACTTGCCTAGGTTAAGCTCCAAGCCTAATCTTCCACTCCTCCTCCTAGGGGGGTTAGATACCACACCCAAGGCCTCATGGCCAAGCTCTTGGCAAGCTCCAAGGGGAGAGAAGAGAAGAAGAAATGAAGAGAGGGTGAAGAGAATGAAAAGAGAGAGGAGAGAGAAAGTGAAATGGTATATATAGGATGGTGATCCATGTGAAGATCTAAGTCAATCATGGCCATCCAAAGAAAATCAAGTATCCATTGGATAATAGGATGCATCTACACTATTCATGAAAATATCTAAACACCATTCATCAAAATATCGAAAACACTATTCATGAAAATATCTGAAATCGAAAATATCTAAAATGTGAAAAATCTGTCCGGACGGTATACCGTCGGTATACACTGGTATACTGGCGATATTCAAGGAGAAAATCTATAAGTTGGAAAAATTTTAAAGCGTTCTGAAAACCAAGAAAATACGAAATACAGTAAAAAAAACATAGCCGTATATAAATACCGATACTGTGAGACGAGTCTCACAATTTGCAAGAAGACGGTAAAATAATTCAATGCAATAATTCTGATCTGTGCTAGAGTCTGCTTGTTGTTCCAACATTTGGGTTAGTTTGAAGTGGATTTTGGTTTGAGATGAACATGTGATACTGGACAAGAGCAAAAGGGAAATCTATATTTGTAAATCACTATTAACAAACTGAGACTATGGATGCCTAGTATTAAAGCAATAATTAGCAATAATCTACTAACAAAAACCCAAATAGATTTTTTTTACAGAACAGAATTGAAGTCAAAGTAGGTTTGAATTTACGAGAGATCACGACATGCTTAGTAACAATAGGAATCTCGCTCAAATATGAGAACCCCATGCGTCCAAGCTCTGATTCCAAAGTGCCGAGGTTCAAATCGACCAGATAGGAAGAAGTTTGGTTTGGTTTATATGGGGGATAGGTTTTGGGTTTGTATTTAATTGGGTGTCGTGTCAATTTTCATACTGAGGCTGACTTGAATTGCATGGAAAGAAGAGGCTGGTTGTTTAGTTTCTGCATCAAGGTAGGGAGAGAATCGGGGAAAAATAAGTCAGGTCAGCAGCAGGTGAATCGGTTTTGATTGGGTTCTTCTGCAGGTTTGGAAACAATAACAACAAAGAGGAGCTCGATCCTGCTTTGCAGGCTGGTCCTGCAGGTACACGGGGTTCAAAGGTTGCAGGGAACAGAAGAATAACAACAGTAGAATTAGAAGAACAGAACATAGAATTTGGGAGGATTAGGGATTTGGTAATCTTATGAAGAAGAGTTCTCATCTAATAATAGGTGTCTCACGAAAAAGTTAATAAGAACTCTCAAACTCTTCAGTAACCTGGAACAAGAGAGTACTCATAATCCTAATTACCAAACAAAGTCCTAGTAGAACATGTCCATTCATGAATGAACTTGATGCACCCAGATAAGTGCACTAAAAATAAACCCAATAAGTCAACGTCTCAAATTCGAACTTGATTTGGACCCATATGATGATCTAGTCCTGTCCTCTTGGCACATAAACTTGACATGCATCTTTCTTGAGTTGTGATTTTCCTAACCCTAAAATAACATGGAGCAAATACCTGTTTGGGTCTAGATCCATGTGCTCGGTATGTCAGTACGGCATACCCCTTTTCTTGGGCCAAATCAAACTAAAGACTCCATATATTGACCCAACCAAAATCTTTATGGTCCAAAAGTAACTAACTAACGTAACCGGATCTCCGTGGTTCGGTTTGATTGGTTCGAGTCTTGGAACCCCTTCTATGAGAGAGAGAGAGAGAGAGAGAGAGAGAGAGAGAGAGGGAGAGAGAGAGAGAGAGAGAGAGAGATGGTTTGGTTGTTTCATTTTTGGAAAAAACCACACATTATGTGTGTGGTTCCAAAACTGAAACGACCAAGCCTCTCTCTCTTAGTCTGATCTGCATCTTAGATAACTTGGTCAATGCCCCTCCTTTCCGATTCGAGAGCATCTAGAGATGCGGATTCGAGATCGAGAAAAGTTGATCTCTCTCTCTCTCTCTCTATATCTCTAGAGAGAGAAGGGGGGGGGGGGGGTCCAAAATCAAAATCAATCTAAACCTTGTAAAGGACAAGGTCATTGTGGGTCGAAGATTGATTTTTTTAAGGGATGTGCCTGACTTCGACAAGGTCATAAAAGGACATATCAATCAATTGGTCTCACAATCTCCGACATTTCTGTTGAGCAAAAGAGGGAGTGAGCTTGGCTGCTTAGGTCTACTCGGTCTCAAGTTCTGTTTATTTTGTTTACTCGGTTTAGGAATTTCAAACCAAGTCCACCATCACCAACAATCTTTATCCTAATCTTTTGGGGTTAGCTATTTGAATCTTTTCTTTCAATCAGCACTCTCAAGGGCCAACTCCTCTGTGGCATTAGCAACACAATATCCTTTACAATCTCAATCCACTTTCGTTTAGGCAACTCCTAGTTCTAGCAACTCCTTTGAAATATATCATATCACCTCTAACTGGTGCATTTATTGGTCTCTGTTGCACATGATTAAACCTGAACTGAGAACTGAAAACTTTATATCTAATCTGGAAATCAAACTGAGACTGGGTAAACTGAACCAAATTAATCTAATTGTTTCATCTAGGTTTGGTAATTTGGTTCAAAGGGTATACTGAACATCCGTAGTTGGATCAGGTGATTCCAAACAAACCAAGCTTTCATCCATGCTTTAAGGCATCCTACTGAACAACACTATTAGTGCTCGTGTATGTTCTAGAGGTTTATGTCATCGAACTGGTTAATGCTGATTCCCCATAGTACTAGTAGCTATTTGCTGAAGCCCCACATTTGTGAACTGAGTCTTCTATTAATACAACTAAAATAATGGTTACAACAAACCATTGAGGTTGTTTAGGTGTTGGATTTTATTCTGATGGATCTGTATAATTTATATGATCCTGAGACTTCCTTCCTGTATCTGTTGTTGAATTGTTTGCTTTCAACAATCCTTGCATATGCCATTTTTATGGGAAGTTCATATAATGCCTTTATTTGCTTGATTTAGTTGACTAGCTATTCATACGAGTAATAATCCTTTTGTAGGAATCTACTTAAGAGTGGTCTAGCTAAAATGTTTCTTTCATAAGCTAAAATCGTGACGTTTTAAACTTTCTTCGGCCCCTTTGATGTTTTGATATTGACACTTTGGGGATTTTGAAAACTGAATTTGTACTTAATTCATTGATGTCGACACTTGGGGATTTTGATAATTGAATTATACTCAATTCATTGAGTTAGAACTTCAAGGCCTTTGATTTGAATATTCTTGAATTAGTGGTTTCCAGGACTTAGGTGGAAACCCATTTTTGACATGATAATAGATCAGCTATTATCAAAGCCTACTTGAAAGTTGAAACAGCTAGGATGGTTTAGGACATTTGTTCGTTCTCTTGTGTTGCTACTTACCCGCTATCGTTGGATTGTTTGTATCTTGCCAAGAGGTATCCTAAGTTTTTCTTTTATGTTTAGCTTATACCCAACATAATACTTGCTCGTGACTCATTGGATAGCTTTGATTTGAGTACTCTTGAATTAGAGGTCGCCAAAACTAGATGGAAACCTATTTCTTGACACGATAATGAATCAGCTCTTATCTAAACCTATTTGAAACGAATTGGATGGTTTAGTCGTTCATATATATATATATATATATATATATATATATATATATATATATATATATATTTGAACGATATGTAGGGCACAACTTATCTTATGGTACAATGATATATATTACTCAATACGGTGTATCATGCAATACAAAATATTTTTTGTTAACATTAATTTAAAAATGTTACACCCAACTTTTAAATGGTTTTTTGTCGACTTTAAATTGTTTTGTTAGTTTACATCCATGGGCGTGATGTTTGAGACGGAGAAGAATAAAATATAAAGATAGGGTACAACTGAATTATATCTTCTCCGACGTCGATGCCGAGTCGGATTTCCTGTACACAACATCGAGACCCATGACTACCCGCACGCCATTCCAAAATTGGGTATACAAGTCGATTGTTATATTATTGCATTTCTATTAGTTTGTAATAAATTGATAATAGTTGATTATTCACAAATTTATTATAGCTTCCACATTCAGTGTTTCCAAAACTCCTAATTGTCATACTAATCATATTTTTCTTTGGTTTTTTGTCCCATGTCAAATTGGTATCAGATTCCTAATTTAGAAATATTTTTTATGTAGGTAAGATCCATAAAAATGTCTACACAATTTCTGACAACAAATTGTGCTATTATCTATGTTGAATTTGACCATATAGATAATTTGACTACCGATATGCGTGATGGCATGAAAAAGTTGTTCGATAAATTTCTCAACAATATTAAGATGAAAACTATTGCTAACAGTGATTCTATATCCTTAGAAAATCCATTAGTAAAACTTACTGAGCCTGTCGTAGTTGAGTCAGCAGTTAGATCCATGTTTGAAACTAGGTTTATGTTTAAACCAAAAGTAAGTTTTGACATTTATATATCATCCTAGAAAAACTAAATAGGTCATTTGATGAATCTAATGAATTTAAATAACCTATTTGGTATTCTAACTATTTTGAACTTGTCCAAATAATCAGGTGCTTGAATAATTTCTATTATATGTTTGTTACAAATAATTGTAGTAGTTTTCAAGAAATAATAATTGATTGCAGGATGATCATTTTGCAAACATAATCTTTTTACTGAACTTGTCGCTACATTATGTCAATTCTTTGGATGCATTGGGACCACCACCTTTTGTTGGCGTATTTGATGCTACGTCCCTAGTGGTGTCATGCTTCTTCCATGTCCATGACTTCCAATACCGCCATGGGAGTTTATTGTATTTTCAGGAGCCTAAGAGTTGACTAGCCTGCCGAAACAAAATCCTCTACCATAGCCAATTTGGAGTGCATCAGCAAGAGCATAACTCTCAAACTTCATGCTTACATGATTTACTGGGAGGTGAATTTTTTAAGCCGAAGAGAATAATACAAGATCATCCATGGACACGAACCCGAGTCCCATTTGTAGATGGGATTGTTATTATTTTATTAAATTTTCAGTTTACATTTTTGTTTGTTAGGATTAACCTAAATAAGGAAAATTTCTCTCTTTGAGTTGGTTAGGCGTTTAATTAGGGATATGCCTTTAGAGATTGACTTTATCTTTTATTTCTTGAGAGTCTATAAATAGTTTATAAGTTCAGAAATGATTCATTGAAGAATTGAAGAATGTACTTTTGAGTTTGTTTGGTTCGACGTCAAAATCCTAGAGTTGGTTTGTATTGCCTTCTTCTCCACCTCTGACATCGACGTCGAGTCGGGTCTCGAGTACAAAGGCATCGAGACTCGGGGCAACCCGTATGTCATTCCAAAATCAGATATACAAGTCAATATTATCTTGTAGCATTTATATTATATTTTTTGTGATAATAGTTGATTGTTCACATATTTCTTACAACTTCCGCACCTAATTTTTCCTAAAATTTTAATTTTCATTCTAATCATATTCATCCTGGGTCTTTGTCCCACGTCAACTTCTCTCTTGAATTATCGAATATTCTCTTTGTTACGCTTAATGTGTTCAATTTCTCCATATACGTAGTGTTATATTAATTTCTAATCAGATTTCTTAAGGAGTTATGTATATTAAGATACACGATACGGTGTGTAAGTGAACCGATCACAATATGTATCTGATTTGCTGCATAGTTCTTTAATGTTTGTTATCTGTTTTCTGTGTCATTCAATTTCTGTTTGGTGCTTCATAGAACTAAAGTGACAGATTACTAGAGCTGCAGCAAGCGAGCTATCTACATAACTCACATTACCAAGTTCAGTGTGCATAATTTGTTAGTGAAGAAATTTGGCCAATTTGGTGACGTGCTTTATGTTTTTTAGTAGTTATTTGATTATTTTACTTTCTAAACTTACATTACAGATATCACCTATTTATTGAACTTAAAAATTAATATATTATTCCCAAGGTTTTGGTCAACGAATTAATTAATTTCTAAAATTTTGTGGAAGGATAGCCGGCTTAATAACAACAGCTTATCAGGTCAGATTCCAGTATCGTTAACCAACATTTCTGCCCTGCAAGTTCTGTAAGTTACCTTTCTCTTTCATGCAATGCCTATTTTGCTTCCCTTCTCCACACCTCTTGATATTTTGGTGAAATAATCTCTGTTAATCAACATACAGGGATCTTTCAAATAACAACCTGTCAGGAGGAGTTCCATCAAACGGATCGTTTTCATTATTTACCCCCATCAGGTGCTTTTCTTATGTATTTTTTGAACACTATGCCAACTGTATGATTTTGTTGAAGAAGTTTGTGCTAACTTTATGAGCTCATTTGCAGTTTTGCAAACAACCCTCTTTTATGTGGTCCTGGAACAACAACACCTTGTCCAGGCGCTCCTCCATTTTCACCACCACCTCCATTTGTCCCACCATCACCACCTTCATCTCAAGGTAGTAGTTCCCTTTACTCCTGGTAACAAGAATATATACAAGTATTGTTCTTATAACTCAATCCCCTAGCAGGCAGAGAGTATACTTTTTTTTTAATCTAATTATCATAATGGATTGGAAATTCTGCTTCGCTTGTGGCACCCTATTTGTCTAGTTGGGACGTGGGACGTACTCATTCTCCCCCCCCCCACCCCACCCCCACCCCACTAAACAAACTCTTATGGAATGATCAAGCAAAGGTTGGGTGGGAGATAAGCCCTAAAAAACATTGGAGAAAGATGGTCCGTCACCTTACAAGCGCAAACACTTGTAGGGATATGTCCCACGCCTCTCCTAAATACCATTACTCCTCACTCAACATATTGAAATGATTCGGAATTGGTTTGCTAAACAAGTTAGCGGTCAATCTTGTGATGGCTTGCAAAGCATTGTTGGGTGCCTCGAATTAAGGCACTTCACAAATTGTGACTTAATTTTACGTTGGCACTTGATTTCAACCTCCATAGTTGCTTGGGTGTTCCTGCAGTAATCGGTCGTTTGGCGGCATAAAGTTCTACTGGTTGGGGGGGGGGGGGGGGGGGGGGGGGGGGGGGCAGGGATCGAAAGGGAGGAGGCTGGGATAGGCTCTGCTTCTGCTGCATCTATTCCTTCTTCTGATTCTTCATCTTCTTCCCCGTCTTCTTCTGCTTCTACACTGCTACTCTACTTGTCCATCGGATTCCAGAACTGCTTCATTAGAGGCTGAACTAAGAAGAGCTCCTAGATCATCCTCTGAATGAGAAGAAATGAGAATTGCACTGAGTGTTGCATGGGGCACAACTGCAATAGAAGAGAAAACTGAAGAGGGAGCTGCAGAGGGAGTTGCATTGGAAGAGTAGACTGCAGTAGTAGTTTGAACTGGTGCAGCTGCAGGCCCTTCAACCGTTACTACTACTTCCTCAGTTGAAGTAGAAGCTCGTGCTTCTTCTTTCTCCTCTGTATTATTTTTCTCTTCCGACCCCTAGCTGCAGAGCTCTGTGGAGTTGAAGGAAAGCTAAGGATTATCAGGTGTAGGGAGTTCTGCAGAGGCTTAGGTGGTGACATTTGGAACGTACTCTGTTTTCATGTTTTGTCAGAGAAGCTTCTATAAGAAGTGTTTTTGTGCTTACCTTGTTAGAGATAGTGCGTGTATGTGGGTAGTTGTTAGTCCCACATTTCTTAGCACTCGAAGTGAGAGATTCATCCTCTCCTATATATGTCCTATATATTGTACTCAATGCTATCGAAGAATGGCGTCCACATTATCTCCAATATAGTTTATGTTTCTACATGGTATAAGAGCAGGGGTATTCTGATCCTTGCTCTTGTTATAATAAATCATAACCATCCTCAACCATCATCTTCCATCTCCGCCATTACCAAAATCTCTCTTCTCCATCTTCATTTCCAAAACCCTAACCCGAACCTAGGGGACAACAGCCTCCATCAACTCTCCCCTCCTGGATACCTAGCCCTAACACTAGCAGAAATCAGCATCTATCATAAATCCCTAACCCTCTGGATTGATTTCATGATCCCTCACAGCTACCTCTTCTCGTGATCTGGAGATCATTTTCTCCTTCGATAACGACCACGAAGAAAGCTCACCTATTTTCAGACATCGACGGCGACGACGTTCTGTGTCCAGATCTGGACTTCTTCATGACACACGGTGTGCCTTGTCCTGCTACTAGAGTCTCACCTTGACACAACGTCGAGCTCTTGGCAACAACCTTGTCCAGACTTTCTCTTCCACGATGAGATCCTATTCTATTATGCTCCTCTCCGATTGCTGACCTCCTTCGAGGACATCCTGACAATTCTATTTTTGATCTTCTCAGATGAGGTCCAGATCTAGATGTTCTCTACTCCGACAAGGTGCTGACGTCACTATCTGTCTTTTCTCGACCCATCTATTCTTGTCGGCACCTGATCTGAACATACCCTTCATTTGCCGCTGCCTCGTCAAAGTTCTCTTCCTCCACTCTCTTGTTGTCCCGGCCTCGTCGTCGACAATGACTAGAACTACTCCAATCATCTCTATACTTGAGACTAACCTCAACTTCTCCCTGCTTTGATCCATCCCCGATCAATGCTTTCTAGTTTTTAGTTTTTTTTTACTCTGATGTAAAGAACAAAAGAGGGTAAGAAAGAATTTTTTTCTCTCTTCATGTTAGGATATGCTAGTCATTTCCAACTTGAGGGAGAGTATGAACTCCACCCATCTTTCTCGGCATGAATGTCATTCGCGGTGACACTCTCACTTTGCACACTCGCCAACCAACTTTTTCAGTCGAATGTCCTCGTGACTCTCTTGTTAAGCACACTTGCATTCCAATAATTCTCTCAGTCGAGCGTCCTTATGTGCCGACATCTACTACTACTAGGTGTCTTTTGAGTTTGTGTCAACATTCATTACCGGGTTGGATGTTGCTATAACTTTTGCGATCATGTTGAACTTTTTTAGTTTTCTTTTATTCCTAGTTTAGGTAACAAGCTTAACGTGTTTCACATGTTCCAGTTTGAGGGGGACTCTTAGAGACGGTGCATGTATGTGGGTAGTTGTTAGACCCACATTGCTTATAACTCAAAGTGAGAGGCTCATTCTCTCTACTCAATGCTATCAATGAATGACATCCCCATTATTCCAATGTATTCTCTAGTTTATACATACCTTATTGTTGTTCAACCAAATCAAACTTTTTAAACTCACTCCCTTGTTTCCACCGAGGGTAGGCATTTGAATTTGTTTAGGACAAGGTGCATATTTAGTTCCGAAATATTAGTTTATTCCCAGTCCGTATCAAGGTTTTAAGTATCGCCCTACTAGCGAAATCGGCTGATTCAACCCCCACCCAACTCCCCACAAACTGCTGAAACCAATATACAGGGAAGGGTCGAATCCAATACCGAAACGGATATTTCAAACCTTGGTTGGTATACAGAACTTTCAAGCTTTCTTCTACGCGACAAATGAGTAAATAATGATTTTGTAGATAATCTATATTTTTAATCCGTATATTTCTTGTTTCGAGCTTGGTGATTTCTTGGTAATTGAGGGTATTATTGTTTATCTTGTAACTAATACATGTTATTCTTGTTAAATGGTACCTTCCTTATAAATAGCAAATCCTTTGTTATTTGATCCTTGTATGAAAGTTACTTGTAAGTGCTGGTTACAACTATGGGTTTGACATGCTTTGTTATCAATAAAATATTTAGATTATGAATGTACAGTGTACATACTCTACAAAACTGCTTTTGGTCATTTAAAGCTCAAGTTACTACCTAGCATCTTCTTGATCTGCCAACCTTAATAACACTTTTTTTTCTCACCTGCTTAACTGTTTATTAACTTGCAAACTCATGCGGACCCAATTAGTAGTCCTGTCTAGTCATAGGTAAAATGAGCCTGGACTTACCTTACCATTTCAAGAACCTCCATCATGTGGTACACTTGCACAAAACCTTAGTGGTTAATACTCGGTACCCATTGTCGAAGGAAATAAATGTCAAACAGTTTTGTTACTTTTTCCAATGGAATTCATAAAGTATGACATCTTTTAACCTTGGATGCTGCATCAAAAGGAAGTAGTACATCCAGTACTGGAGCAATTGCTGGGGGGGTTGCTGCTGGAGCTGCCCTATTGTTTGCTGCACCTGCAATTGGGTTTGCATGGTGGCGCCGAAGAAAGCCACAAGAATACTTCTTTGATGTCCCTGGTATGTACATACTTCACTGTAGTAATGTTATATGTTAATATATAGTATTGACTTTTTTCTCTTCTTTTTGTATACAGCTGAAGAAGATCCAGAAGTCCATCTAGGCCAGCTTAAGAGGTTTTCTCTAAGAGAGCTCCAAGTTGCCACTGATGGATTTAGCAACAAGAACATTCTGGGCAGAGGTGGATTTGGCAAGGTCTATAAGGGTCGACTTGCAGATGGTTCCCTTGTGGCTGTCAAGAGGCTAAAGGAAGAGCGTACACCAGGTGGGGAACTTCAGTTTCAGACAGAGGTTGAGATGATCAGCATGGCAGTACATCGGAACCTGTTGCGGCTTCGTGGGTTCTGTATGACACCCACCGAACGACTGCTTGTATATCCGTATATGGCTAATGGAAGTGTTGCTTCATGTTTAAGAGGTACCTTTTGTTCACATTTAGTATGTAGTGATGTTTACTACAAGTGCAAAATAATGGTTGTAACCGTAGTTCATACCTTCTTGTTACTTCAGATTTCCAATGCAGTTCTATGTACCAAAAGTGGGTGTCTCTGTCCTATGCCTTTACCAAGTTTATAATGTTTACTATAACTTTCCATATTCGCCAGAGAGATTCGTGAAGTAACAAATTTATTATTTATTTGTGTGTGTTCCAGTTTGCCTTCTTATCTGATGTGCGTTGTATGTCTCAAGTACATACATTGTTATCCTACCTCTTCCTCTAGACATTTCCTAGGCTACGGATTATGGAGGTACCTTCCAAGTTTCAGAATGCTCAACTGCTTGATGAATAAGGTTTGCCTCTCATACTCAACCTGTCTTCTTCCATGGATGCTCCATGGAAGGCTCCTGCAATGTAGAGTCACGGTGATGGAGACGAGACCTACTTAAGTTTGATAGAGACTAGACACTTGCGAGCAACTTTTTCTTGAGATTCGAAAGTTTGAGGGGTTAGTTGTAGGAACGTCGAGCACTTCTAGAGGGGGGTTGAATAGAGTGCGTATGTGCAGCGGAATAAAAAATCACCAAATTAAAAGTATATGCTGTGTCACAGGTAATAAGTGTTAGGCAGATGATAACAAACTGTATAGAGATTAAATGCGTAATTTAAAGAGTATCAGAAAAATAAATTCATGACACAAAGATGTATACTAGTTTTCCTCTGAGAGGATTAATCCAGTCTCGAGTACTCTTGCTCGATGTTAATCCACTATGGCACAAGCTTTGAATCCGAAGCGTTTGTAGCTCCTTACAACTACGAGTTTTTATCCGAAGGACTCACAACTTCAACAAGACGAAATTTGAAAACTGGAACGTTTTCGGAAAGCCTTCTTTACTGTTAGCCCAATAATTGTATCATGTTTTTGAATATGGCTAATCAATTAAGTAAAACATAATGATGTCACTAATATTCATGTAATCATTATCATGTTGCTAATTAAACTTAGCATTGTCCTATTGTTCATTAAATTTATCATACTGTTATACTGCTTTGTTCGCCTAACATGTACTTGCAGACAAACAATAAGTATGATCAAACCAGGACATATGCAATGCAGAATTAATGATGGGCCAACGATGGCGTTATACAAGAAGATTTCTCTAAACCGTCCAACGACCTATCCGGGACCTCGTACTTGGGGGTTTCGCTGTCCGGTCAGCGGACATGGGTCGAGAGAGCAGCGCCCCTGTAGGGGTTCGGGGATGAAGCCCCCTAAAGGTATTCAGATTTATTTATCTTTGGATAACTGCCGTAAAAAAAAGAAAGAGTCTTCAAGTCTGCTCAAATGTCAGGAGAAAGACGTCATTAAAGTGCTTTTAGTTTTTATATTTATTTATGTATTTTGCTTTTAATTTGAGTCTAGGAAACTCTGTACGTCGAGTCGCAACTGGCACTTGCTCAACTTTCTAGGCTCTCCACCGAAAAACCTAAACCAATTTTCAAATTCTGTTTCACAAACCAAAGAGCCAGCCCATTTCAAAGAGCCAAAAATTCATGATTTCTACACATTGACCAACTGGTTGTAGGACAACCGAACTCGAACCGAGTTCTGCTCGAACTCGGACCGAACTCGGTGACCCTGAACCAATATTCCTTTGGATTAGGTCTTCCTGTAGCATCAGCTCCAACGTTCGAATTTATGAACGTTAGGTAACCGAACTCTAACCGAGTTCGGTCCCCCAGAACCCTTATAAATAGAGAAGAAAATTCCATTCATTTCAACTCACTCATTCTTTCTTCTTCTATCTATTCAAGAGTTCTACATGAGCTTTAACCTTTCTATCTACCAAGTTTACAACCCACACCCAACTATATGCCAGTACGGTCTCAATTTTAGAAGGCTGATCGAGTTGTAAAAACTTGGATTTCAAAGTGTTGTCTCTACACTTGTTGTTGTGAAGTCGCGAGTCCTTCGTATAAAAGCTCGTGGTTGAAGTCGTCGTGCCCTTCGGATAAAAGCACGAGGTTGTAAGAAGATGGCGTGCCCTTCGGATTAAAGCACGTGGTGTAACAACTATTTCAAATTGTGGATTAAACATTGAGCTAGAGTACTCGAGACTGGACTAGTCCTCTCAGAGGAAAACCAGTATAAACCTCGGTATTTGGGTTTGCTTTTCTGAACTTATTTATGTCACACATTTACTTTTATACTGTCTACTTCATGTTAGTTTGATTACTGCCATCATTAATTTTTAACTGGTATTTTTTATTTCGCTGCACACACGCACTCTATTAACCCTCCCCTCTAGAGGTGCTCAACGGTCCTACAATTGGTATCAAAGCAGGTTATATTCGTATATAATACTCTAGAGAGTTTGCATATGGCAGTCGTGAGATCAATGTTCACAGGTGAAGGACAATTCACAAATAGGCCTCCACTATTTAATGGAACAAACTATACTTATTAGAAGACGCAAATGAGCTTCTACCTGAAGTCTCTATACTTCGACTTATGGTCATGCGTTGTCAATGGCTAAAAAAAGCCTACTATCATCTCTATTCTCACTTCCTCTATTATTAACAAATCTTATTATAGTTACACGGAGGAAGAGAAGAAGTTAGCTAACCTTGATGCAAAAGCAATGCAAGCTTTTTATTGTGCTGTAGACATAAATGTATTCAATCTTATTACTACTTGCACAACATCTCATAAAATTTGGAAACTTCTTGAAGCTACTTATGAGTGCAGGTACGAAAGCAAAGCTAGTGACTCCAAAGAGGAGGATAGTCCTCATAATGATGCAAATGTGTGCATGATGCCATTGGGATTTAAGGTACAGCACAATCCCTTATATGAAGAAGAGCTTGTATGTCACAACTGCAGAAGATCAGGACACATTATGGAATATTGTCCTACTACTGCTAGAAAGGAGAATCACTATGAACGATCAAACAAAGGAAGGTCGTCGTCTCGCAAGTACGCTAACACGAGCATATTATGTGAAAGCGAAGCAAGCGATTCCGAAGAAGAAGAAAGACCTCGTCAACTGCAAATATATGCTCAATGGCATTATCCAACGAGGTACAAAATAATCCTCTTTATGAAGAGAATGAATCCTCTTACGATGAGTTATCTGATACTTTTAGTGATCTATTGAAAGAACACAAGAAAGTACTAGATAAGTATAAGCAAGCTAGAAAAGGATATTCTAGCCTATAAGCGTGAGAATTAAAAGCTGACTTGCTTATTGAATGATGCTAGAAACACTTCTACTTCTGATAATTCTATTGAGAATTCTACACTTGAGTTTAGATTGCATGAGACACTTGATTGCATTGAGAAAAACACTCAAGAAAATGTTAAACTTAAGAAAGAATTAGAATCACAAAAGAAGAAGTATTCTATTGCTTTACTTAGATTTGATGCACTTACTGCCAACATGATGATTTGACTGCATGCTCTAAAAAGTTGGAGATAAGATTGGGTAAACAAGTTCAACCCATGACACAATCATATACAGTGACACAACCCAAGATTCAAAAAGGATCGGGCACAGCTAAGGTTAAATATAACCATGTTTTTAATTATAGTCAACCACGCAAGACATATCACACCAAATCACGTTCTCATACTACAGCACATTGCACTAATGTCTATGCTTCTTATCATTATTGTGGTATGAAAGGACACATTTCTAGTCAATGTCAGACTAGGAAACTTGTTGATATGAACTTGTGCAAATGGGTACCTAAGACTGACAAATGTGGATTCAAGTTTTGGATACCAAAGTCTTCGCCTCTTGGTGCAGGTGAAGCTTCCTACATCAAGTAGAACCATGGAATACGTTGGTGATTGCAAAGCCACAAAGGATCTTTCGAGCAATTGCACCAACATAAGTGTGTTCACTAGAACCACTTTGGTAACATGCTAAATAATTTTTCTTAAAATGGTTTTATTTATAGAATTTAGCAATGTTATAGATTTCGCTAGGCGGAATCGGTGCGCCGAGTGCCCGCCTAGCGCCTAGGACGCCTAGGCGGCCGATTTTTTTTTTTTTGATTTTTTGCTCATGAGTGTATATATAAATAATATATAAATAACATGTTTGTTACTTATGGTCACAAAAACTATTGGGCTTTTATGGCTAATGTAGCTATACTTAAGACTTCAATTCATAACATGAGGTTGTGGGTTCAAATCCCATATTTGTTATGTGTTCAAATTTTTTTTTTTACTTGAAAAAAAAAAAACACACACACATATAAGGGGAGGAGAGGAGAGAGAGTCACACTCACAGCAGACCTCTCCCCCCTCTCCTCTCCTCCTCCCCTCCGCTCCCCTCCCCTCTCCCCTTCGCTCCCCTCTCCCCTCCTCCTCCCCTCTGCTCCCCTCTCCCCTCCTCCTCCCCTCCGCT
>JANAVB010012203.1:0-80000 GCA_029216955.1 Iris pallida | reverse complement strand
ATTATATTTATTATCCGGCTCGTGCTTTTCTTTCATTATCATGCGATATCCTATTTATTGATTCAGTTTATAGACTCTTGTTGTATTCCTTGGAGTCTTATCAGACATTTATACTAGTGGGCTGTAGACCATGACCCATAGTATTCATTCATGTTTTATACTCTTATTGTGGATTGAGATATAGATTTGTTTTTCTATAATTTGGCAGTATACCATAGCCTTGACAGCGTTTACGTATTCGAGTCGGGCTGGAGTCCGCTTGATGCGTAGCTGGCTTGCTCACGAGCTCTCGTCCGAAACAGGTGCGGGTCGTGACAGCAGGTGCGCTAGCCAAGGCCATGATCTTCTCCATTCCTTCGAAGATGATTGCTCTTGGTTTGTCTTGCCATTTTTATCGATCATTCCCTTGTGTATTTTTTTATTTAAAATAGTTGGTAGTAGATTTGTCTCTGCCCAACTACATGTACAAATGACAAATTCTTGATTCGATTTATATATTAATCTTTTTTTTTATGGATGAGATTTAGTTGTCTTGGTTTACTGTATTTTATAGCTTATGGATACATACGAGGTTTTCATATATTGGAGTATACTTCGTATGTATACAGCTGGCATGTCTACGTACTTAGTCCTAAGTATTTTGGGACTGGAGCGTTACATATTTTTATGGTGGCCCATGCAGGTCAAGTTTATCACTTCGGTTATGTTACTATACCGATGTGAGCCTGCAGGTAGGATTAAAAGTCTAGAATCTCATCCACATGATTGATCTCCTCCTTTGATTCCAATTTCGAACTCTCATCCGACTACCTTGATTTCCTTCTGCTTGATTTTCTTTCTACCAGAAGGCTTAACCTTTCCCTTCATGCCTGATAGAGAGGTTAGGAGGATAACTCATACTAGTTACACGTGTTATATTGCTCAATCATCCTAGTAGTTGACTTTATAAGTTGGGTAGTATGCCTCGCGGCCTACCACCCTGTATCCTTGTAACCTACTAATGAAGTGTAACTGGGTGGCAATGAATATATACTAGTGTAGGAAGATATGTTGTCTAGAATATAGAATTTTAGTAGCCCATACTCCATTGGTCAACCACGACCTGAAACCAGAGACGGTAGGACGACTGTATATACAGGAACACCGGACACGGCGTAGATTATTGTAAAACCTGAACCACTTATAACTATTTTCATCATTATTCTCCGTACTTATACTTTGTACTACCCTGAATGATGACGCTTTTATAGCCTAGTTTTGCAAGCTTATTCCTTACCAGGCTTGTTCTGGACATATGTATACTGGGGACACCCACAAGAATGTTGTCTAATTAGAATCAATATTATGGTCTGATCAACCATAAGTGCACTTGGTTCGCTCTTTATATGATTATCCCACATGGATTGAGATATAGAGGTATCTAGGATCTTATCCGCGACTGCATTGACAATTCCTCTTGAAGTATACATTCGCCTTTGAATCGTATAATTGTATTCGATGACGTCTTTCTTGAACTCTTTATTGCTTTTGTCTTTCACTGATTGGAAATACGAACGCTTGTATTTGATAGATAGATACAGAGTATCCTTCATGTCCATGATAGTTGTATACACAAGTGTAGCTACCAACCGGCCAGCCTGTGACTACAATCCGCCTTGAGTTACTTGTCCACCCCTCCCCTAAAACTAATATCATGACCTCTAGTCATTAGAAATTGAGAATGATTAGGATCTTACCCTTGGTCAGAACACAAATCTAGGAGACTATCTAATCTCTAGGAATCAATTATTATGAGCCTCCGATTATTCATCTTGATTCTTGGCATAACTAGCAACCCGTATGCCTCAACTCAACCCTTACTTGACTAAGCCTCCACAGTTTAGACAAAAAGAAATTTAGAGTGACTAGATTCTAAGCCTTCTAAAATTGTATGAGTTACTAGTTTACCAATTGATCAGAATAAGTTGATCTCCATTAGGATGATAATTAGTGACTTATGAGCTCCCACTTTCTTTTTAGATCTTTTGGTATCCCTTACCGTGATAATAATATTTGGAGCACGAGACCCGCGGTTACTCTCCAACAAATTGCATATAGAGACATAAATGCCTCTACCTTCATGAAGATATATCATGTCCCCTGTACTCTATTTTTATGATACGACTTTCGAGTCAAAAAGGCCAGCTATAACCCCTACCATAATACTATTGTCCTTTCTGACATCAGTTAGGGATCCAACCTCGACTCAAATCTTTTGACTCAACATATGGTTGTGATCTACTCGAAGCCCACTATGCACATGTCACTAGTGTGCCACTTAATTGAGTCTTCTTGTACTATTCAAACATAAATGTCACAGAAGGCGTATTCTCGGGCTATAGGAACCTGGTTAACCAACCCGGCTAAAAATTTGCCTTACCACTTGACTTGGAACCTATATAAGATTACCCTAACCGACTATGAATGACTCAGATTATTTTATAGCATCCCGCCCAGTCAATATAGATTAAAACCCATAATTCGACCAATCAAAAATCGATGACCCATTGAAGAATCCCTTAAGACCTAGTTAAACTCATTCTTGCATATCGTCGTATTTGGACTATAAAAACCGAACTTTCTGCAATAGATCCTTATACCTATTTTGTAGTCTCCATCTCTTGGTCCACTAATTTTCCTTCCATAAATTTAGTAACCATATCTCTTGTAGCCTATGTTATGAGATGAATAGAATCATGATGTACCAACTTGTTTTTGACTAATGCTTGACTAAGATCTTCCTACTGCCTTAATAAAATATGGTCAATACATGGGAAATGTTAAATAATTAATGCTTAGACCTCCTATAGGGTCCATGACTACGATCAGTAGTAACGCACATCCTCAACATCTTCTTGAAATTTGATATTCTTAAGAAGTTATGTTACCGTATTTTCTATGCTTAACAAATTTCTATAAGTTAAGATAGTACCTTGAACTTAGCATACCCCCTCTCCCTCTTAGATGTAGGATGGCATTTGTAACTATTGTCCCATCTAGTTGGAGGTTATGATGTGATATTCTTACTGTATTCCTTGCTCGTACGTTTAGATAACCACAACGAAAGATTGTAACACCCAGTTTTTTAGATAAGGGTAATTTTGAAATTTTGTAATTATAATTATTATTTATTGATATTTATTTCACATTATGATTTTTGGTGATTTTTAATAATTTTTAAACTATTTAAAATCTGCTTTAAGTCGTGACTTGTGATTTTGATGTGCTGCTAGTGAAACCCTAGAGACTGCATGACCTAGACCCTAACCATGTCATTAGGATGATTTAATTATCATTTTTAGCCTAGGGGTAATTTGGTCATTTTTGACTTATTTGAATTATTTGATTATTTATTAAATTGGTGAATTCTAGTTTGACTTTGACTTGTTGAGACCTAGTGGACTAGCCTAGAAGCTAACCTTAGCCATGGTGACCCTAGTATAACTTAGGTTAACCTACTTTTAGTCATTAGAAACTAATTTTGGATTAGGAGGATTAGTTTAAGTGAATTTAAGTTATGGCTTGTGGTTTCATGAAATGACTTATGGCTTAATGATTTGATTGATCATGACTTATGCCCATGGGCCATTTAGTAAACCCTAACCCTAATTATTGAGCTTATGACCAACCACATAGGGATCTCCACCCTATATAAACACTTATTCATTAGGGCTTGCCCTCTTTTTATTATTTTAACACATTGGAAAAGAAAGGTATTTTTTCCCTTCCAAAATTCCCATAAATTTATTTTTATTTCTTTCTAATCCTAGTTTCTTGTAATAGAACCTAATACTCTCATATTTTCTGATTGTGGGGTTTAATCCCAGCTTTAGGACAATTTGGGAGCATTTGGCTAGCAAGGAAGAATCTCCCATTTGGAGCTTTTCCATGCTTTTTGCACCTATAGGTAAAACTCTCCAAATTGATTTAAATTTATGTTTTCTTTGCATTTAGGGCTAGATCTAGGAGACCCCCTAGTTGTCCCCAAAATTTGTGTGGTTTTCGTCTCCGTTTGGTGTCCGTATCGGACACGTGTCTATGTGTATTGCTAGGTGTTTGATGAAATGCTTGAATGAAATGAATATTATTAATTTCGAAAACTAATTACATGGTTGTGTAGCCTAATAGGTGTATTTTACAACCCAACATGACTGAGTCAATTTTAGTACACTTTGGACACTGTTTTAGTACTTGGACACGCAGCACGAGACACCGCACGGGGCTCGTGCGGCTGCCCTGCTGCTCGGGTGTCCTAGCGGACACGACACGGTGACTCAGGTCATGAAACTTGATAGACACGTTGTCCTAATGACTGACACGACACCTATAAAGTTTCACGAGTTCTCGATAAGTGTGTACGAAGAAATCGCGTGTGCACATGTTTTGTCCTGCACTGTGCACGCATTTTTCGTGTCTCTGATACGCCCTAATAATACTGACACGACACGACACTGACTCAGTGCAGGCACTTGGACACGAAGCCCTATATGGGGCGAACCTAGGTACACGAGCATGTGTCCTGAATTGCCTCGTGTCATGTGCACGAGGACACGGCACGCGTGCACGAGACTGTGCACAAATTGTGCACCACAGGATTCATGTCTGTGTTTTGATTGCATTTGGACACTTCGTGTCCACTCTAGTGGACACGAATGATACCCCCTAGACATGTGAACACATGAGGAACAGACCTATATGCCTGTTTGTTAATTTTGATGGTTTAATTGGGTTCGATTGAACTAACAGTAAATAGGAACCTGATTTTCAAGTCACTGATTCATTGTTTACTATTTTTAATGTTTCCAAGGATTCATTTCAAATAAGTTCATACATATGCCTGGGTTGATGTTAATTTCAATATTGGTTTCATACAGGGTTCTCAACTAATTTTCGTATTATTAACCGAGTTCAGTGTTCAAAATTGGTTTTATGGTGTTCAGTCGTCTTCTTTACTGATATTAATGTTGGTTTATGATTGTGAGGGAAATTGGATGACTTGGGTTAGAATTGTCTTTGGTTTTGAGCATTGAATCCCTATTTTTTTCAGTTCCTGATTAGTGATTTACTGAGTTTCGAATGTAGGTATAACTGATGATTGAGTGAATTCGTAATATTGGTTTACTAATCCATCCCTGGTTTGACCTGCCATGAATGGGTCTTATGTTTAGCATGAATATTGTTTCAAATTTTGCATATAGGGCCTTGAATGGCATGGACTGATACCTATCTACATACATTACTGATTAACCCACTGTTTTCTAATTAATCCACTGTTTTCATATTAACACATGGACACACAATGCTCACACACACTTCTCTGTATGACACATGCTTGACACCATGTTCAACACAACACTCCCTATATCTGTTTCCTGAGGCACTAGAAACCTGGAATTTCAGTTCACACACCATGACACACGCACCTACACACTGAAATCTGAAATGGATACACCTTGCACACATTGATTTACATGTCTCTCACACTCATGTGCACACATATTAACACGACCCTGTGGCTTGCTACACATACATTAAGAACTGAGGTTTACACACATTATAACTTGTGACACCCAACACTGATTCTAATATCACATATCTACACACCCATATGCCTAAACCTGAACCCCATTCCCTATTTTCCTAAACACACACAACCTTAGCCTATGCATCACACAAACACTGTTAACCTGAGATTGGAATTTGGTTTTGAATGATAGTTTTAAGCATGAAACTAGAAATTGCTTGGGGTTTCATGATAGTTGCTTTCTGAGGTTTTGGTTGACAGTAGGGTATGAGAGTTATACATATTTGAGTGTAGAGAGGAAATCAGTGAGGGGGGAATATATGAGAATACCTAGATATGTATATATGTATATGTGTTAGAATAGGCTCAGGTTTAGGCCGTAGTAGCAGTAGTAGAATGAGTAGTGGCTTTAGCATTTCAGCAGTAGCATAGGAGGAGAGTACTCTCCCTGCAGGCCATGTTGGCCCTACATTGCAGTGGCAGTAGGCTGCCCCCTTGGGGCAGCAGCACAGGCCATGTTGGCCTGTGCACTAGTACAAGTGAGGGGCTGTATGTGCATGGGTTAGTTGATTTCTGTTTATGGTAAGCATATATGTATACAGTTATACCTATATATCTATGAATGTTTGATTTGAGTATTTATATAATATGGTTATATATATATATATATATATATATATATATATATATATATATATATATATATATAGGATAACTGATATTGGTATCAGTTGTGGGGCTATATAGATATGAGAGTCCATGGGTTATCAGATATAGGTAAGGGTTATGAGTGATTTATATGTTAGGCTAATACTAGGCCTATGTAGATACATGAGTTTGAGGGTATATGGATATATAAATGAGGGTATTGATGTGAGGGTGTATATGATTGTATATATGTCTAAGGTTATGGGTATAGTTATATATAGGTATATATAATGTAATGTATATATATATATTGTATTATATGTAGTGCCATGTATACTAGTATGCTTAGAGGTTGATTAGAATTGACCAAGGTTGACTAACTAGACCAATTTGACCCAGGGTTGACCAAGTTGACTTGGACCTAGTTTGACCTAGACAGTTGACCAGGTTTGACTTAGAGTTGACTTTGACCAAGATTGACCTAGAAATCATGTAGATTGCATCGTAAACTTTATTTATCTTATTTTAAATGCATTATAACCTGTACTGCTCTATTTAGGACATTGTGACTCTGGTGCAGACATCTGATATTACACTACTCTTTTCAGAGTATCAGGCGAGTACATTCTCTGATAGTTCTCTCATTTATTTGTCAATTACTGTACTTCAGTTCTAGTTAGTTGTATGTGATTCTCTGTTACCACACGTATAGATATTTCTGGATTCATGTATGCGACACACATACCATGTTGTCTGGCCTCTATTACTGGTATTATCATATTTGGCTTCTATTACTGGAATCACCTACTGGAATCACCCTGGAATTACTTGCTGGTATCATCACATTTGGCTGGACTCATCTCAATTCTCGTGTCGTATTCTGGATTCACCTGTACTTGTTGGGAGGGGAAATACTTGAGTAAGACATGTAGACATACCCTAATCTGGAATCTCCCAACTGGAATCTACTAGAATGATAGCCATCTCACACCCGGCCAGGTGTGTGATGTGCCGTATTACCTACAGCCGTTTACATGTCGACCTCGGTATTTTAAAACACATTGTTAGAGTATAGGCTGGACTCACCCTGGAATCATTGATCACTATGACTGGAATCATCTTATACTGGACTCATCTTGTTCTGGAATCACCTGGTATCAGATTCATGTTGTCTAGATTTACTTGGGTTTTGCACTTGTTTATATTTACATTCTTGACTTATATCATGTTGCTCTAGTTCAGCTAGTTTCTATTTACAGTCCTTATTGCTATGATTTTTCTCTTGTTTTACTTACCTTACTTTCCTTGTATCTTAACTGTTTCTCTATACCATCACCTGTATACAAACTACCATGTTCATCAATAAAACTGTCTATAACTGCTTTATAGTTCTCTGTCATTTACTTGGGATTTCTTGATGAGTTATACTCGTTCCTGTCCTGACTGGACCTGTTGAAAATTTTACAGATGAATGCCCTGAGGACACATGCCCTACGTATTATGGACCAGGAGACGGCTTAGCTACCTATGGCCCCGACACTCAGGAGTGATCAGGAGTTTAGCTAGTTGTCTTGTTTTAGCTTTCATGTTTTAGAACTGGAGTTGTATATAAGTTGAGTTTTGTAGTTGAGATTGTCTGAGATTATATTATTTAGTTGTTGGTTTTATTTATGTTATTTAGTCTTAATTATAATCTTCTGTGTTATCATATCGTGCTTAGACTGTGATTGAGATTACATTATATCTATACTTGTCCTCCGTTCGAAGTTGAGATTTTGACAAGTATATTATATAATTGCGTGAGTTGTTGGTTAGATAGTGACCTAGAACAGCGTTCTACCGTCGATACTGCGGCGTAGGCTGGGCGTTGTTACGTACTCGTACCCTCACTGTCATGCCCCAGAACCAGAATACTGGAGAGCGGGAGAATGACTCAGCCAGCTACGTATTACGGGTAGATGAATACCGTATAATACGATCAATACTGTCTACAACATGAGGGGGTGCATACTACATGAAAGTCTCCCTATGGTCACTTCACATCTATTGTCTCAATCATTCAAACAAAAAACAGAAATAGAGAACATGTGAGATAAAGCAGTAAGGCGTCCCAAACGCTTAGTCAAAATGTTCTTGATATCTGGCTTTACAAAATACAACCAGATGATGTAGTAAGTATATACAATTGTTATCAGCTGCAGCCTGACTTAGTTACAATTATACAAAAAGTAGGTACAAGACAATTCGACTAACATGTCGGTGCCAAATGGTAAAGTATAAAGTAATTCACAAAACGAGCGGGGAAGTAAGAAACCCACTCGAGTCCTCCGGCGATAATCCCTCTAGTATTGACCATCTTGGAGGTAGAAGTAAGCTGGATCCTCGGGGACCGGCTCTAAATCTGGCCATGCAAAACCAGAGAGGTTAGACCTCTAATAGCAAGTACCGCAAGGGAGCACGATATGAGAAATGAAGCAAGTAATAAGAGAGTATGATAATAGATCTCTGTCATCTACTAGGATTCACATAACATCATGACACTTCGAACCAACCTCCCAACCAAACAAGGACAGAAGTTGGCCCGTCATGTCCTGATATTCTGATCATCTCAGTTAGGTAGAAGAGTAGGTACAGTACACAAACAAATCAATTTAAACGGCCATGCAACTACTACGGCTTGCTACTGTGAGTTCCAAGTTATCCTGGAATTATGCAATAAAGGATTCCTCAGTTCTTACTATGTGCAAGCAAGGCTAGTTTACCCAGTCAATCAATTGCGCCAATCATGAATTAGACGAGTCCCAGCGGGACGCCCGTCATCAATATACAATATACAATAGATAATATAGCCAAATACCGCTCCCTGCCCGTGTGGCAGATTTGCAGTATCTGTGGGGACCAACCGGCCTGTCGGGCACTACTAGTCCCAAGAGGGCTGCCATGTAAGAACTCGAGAATCCATTCTCTCCATGCAAATATTATTTTATTTAACTTAATAGTCTCTACGTTGAGTGAAGTCCCATGCCGTGGGTCATGGTCATTCAAAATGAGTACTTTCGTATGGGGTACGATATGCACAACTCTACAACGATACCAGTGCGGTCAGGTTGTAGGTCTTACATAGCGTAATACAACAATCAAAACTAACTACGGAGTAATCATGCCTTGACCATAAAGTACACATGCTATTTTTGTAAGGTAAATAAATAACTAAATAAAATAAATAAATAAATAATTTGAAGCCTGCATGTGCCTGTATGCCAATATTCAAGATTAGCCAGTCGATTGCAATAGTTCATAGTTAATATGAACGTGTCTCATTCATTCAATTCAATAAGACGACTAACCAGTCTCTTAGTTCCAACCAGGAACGCATGATTAATTATTAAATTAAGATGACAGTCCTTGTTTATTAATGTCAATTTAATGTTAAATAAATGTCAAGGCAACAATTAATGTTAATAAATGCCAAGTCAATCAATCAATGATAATAAATGTTAATCAATGTCAATCAATGACAATTGAAACAAGAATCAGCCAAAAGGGCATTATGGCTAGCATCCATGCGGCTGGAAATTATTGATTCATGCGGTTAAGGAAACTAAATTTATGCGGCTAGGATAACATGTGCCTATGTGGCTAGGAAATAATAAAAGTCTATGCGGCTGAGAAAATGTTGCTCATGTGGCTGGGATGATTAAGTCTATATGCGGCTAAAAATTATCATAGGCGGCCATGTTTGAAACGAGCCCCATGCGGCTGAGGACGACAGGCCTCATGCGGCTGGGAAGACATGTAGCTCATGCGGCTGTGAGCAACAGGCGCCTTATACGACTGAGAAGAATGCGGCTGAGAAATAGCTTACCTCATGCGGCTGCAAAGCTCCATGCGGCCAAACAGTTCAGAGTTTATGCGGACAGGTTGACTTATGCGGCCAGATAGGACTCGGGTCCTTATAGCCAGAGTATAAGTTCAAAATGCCACATGGCCAGGACTCCATGCGGCCAACACTTCATGCGGCCAACACTTCATGCGGCTCAAGAAGACTTGCCGCATGAAAACTCATGCGATCAAGCATTGTCATGCGGCCAGGATCTGTTCTTCTTCTCCGAATTTTCTAAGGACAGAACCATGGAAACCATTGCTTCCAAGTTCTCTAAATCCTTCATTCCAAGCCCAAATCTTAACTTCCATAGGTCAAAATAGGGTAGAACGAAATTCTCTACAACATGGAACCATCAAAACTTGAAGATAACAAAGTTTACTAGATCAAACCTAAGAAATCCGAAAATACACAAAACTTAGATCTACAAGAAATGAACCATGGAAATTGAAATTGCTAAGTACTAAAAAGGCTTAAGATCAAGTAAGGAAGATGATGGAACAATAAAAATGGTGATCCATCAAGAAGCAAGTTTGGCACTTGTCTTGGCGGCTGAGTAGGTGGGGGAGGAGTTATGAGGAGGAAGAAGAAGATTAATGGTGATGTAATGAAGAGAGAGAAAGGGATGGCTTTAAATGAAAGGGGTGGTGATAGGTAGGGGTTTGTTTCGGTTCATGCTGAACCAACATAATTAACTAAACCAATCCAAGCCGAACCCAAAGTATAGCTAAAGCAGAGTATAAAAGCAGGAAATAAAATACAGAAATAAAATTGCAGAAAATTAATTAACATGAAACTAAAGGGGTTTAATTACAGAATAATATATGATAAATATTAAATAAATACATTCCAACAGTACTAGTATTTAAAATACGTATTCTGGGAATAGGAAGTGACATCTCTACCCTCCTTAGAAAAATTTCGTCCTCGGAATTTCAAATCCAAGCAGGTTAGGAATATCAAAACTAAGTTAATCTAGGTACAAAAAACTTAAGCAAGCTATCATTCTTCAATGTTAACTAGCAGATAACATATCTATATCAGCAATCTATGATATCAAATAGTTCTACGCATAGGGTGACAAGCATGAGGGATTAAGACAATCAAGGTACACGAAAAGAAATATACCTTGTGAGTTAAACAAATGTGGATACCGTGATCGGATATCATCCTCACGTTCCCACGTTGTCTCTCCTAATGAGTGATGACCCCAAGCAACCCGGACAAGGCTAATTGTTCGGTTCTTGAGTATCTTCTCTCTTTGGTCCAAAATGGATACCGACTGCTCCTCGTAAGACAAGTTGGCACCAACAACCAACTCAGAATGATCAAGGATTTGGCTGGGGTCCGATACATACCTTCGTAGCTGGGATACATGAAACACGTCATGCACCTCTTGTAACGAAGGTGGAAGGGACAGACGATAAGCAACATCGCCTACCCTATCAAGGATAACGAATGGTCCTACGTATCTCGGACTCAACTTCCCGCGAACGCCAAATCTAAAGACCCCACGGGCAGGTAAGATCCGCAAGAATACGTGGTCCCCAACGGAAAACTCTAGCGGCCTACGATGCTGGTCCGCCCAATGACGATGTCGATCCTGCGCAACTCGAAGTCGCTCTCTAATTCCTTTAACCACTTCAACCGTCTGAACAATCAATTCCGGGCCTAGCATCTTCATTTCCCCGATATTATTCCACGCTAGTGGTGATCTACACTTCTTACCATATAGTGCCTCAAATGGCGCCATCTGGATACTGGCTTGATAACTGTTGTTGTATGAGAATTCGACTAAGTGCAAGTGGCTTTTCCAAGATCCTCCAAAATCTAGGGTACACGCTCGCAACATATCTTCCAAAGTCTGAATTGTTCTTTCTGATTGCCCGTCCGTCTGTGGATGGAAAGCCGTGCTAAATCTTAACTTGGTGCCCAGACTATGTTGTAAGCTCTTCCAAAAATATAATGTGAAACGGGTATCTCTGTCTGACACAATACTGATAGGGACTCCATGTTGCCTGACTATCTGCTGCATGTACAACTCTGCCAACTTTTCTGTAGATTGCCCTACTCTGAAAGGAAGAAAGTGTGCTACCTTTGTTAGCCGGTCCACTATCATCCAAATAGCATCTTTACCACTTGGTGATCTCGGTAAACCGGTCACAAAGTCCATTGTAATATGCTTCCACTTCCATTCCGGGATAGGAAGCGGTTACAATAATCCAGCTAGCCTCTGCTGCTCTGCCTTCACTTGCTGATAAATCAAGCAACGAAAAACAAACCTAGCTATCTCCCTCTTCATTTCGTTCCACCAGAAGTGCTGCTTGATATCTTGGTACATCTTGGTCCCTCCAGGATGTATAGAATACTGAGAACTGTGAGCTTCTGTCATAACTTCATGTCTGATATCTCCACTAGGCATGCATAAGCGCGATCCAAACCTAAGGGTACCATCTTCATAAATTTGCATCTCCTTTCTGAGCCCTGACTCACATTCTGCTCTAAGCTTCTGAATCCTTGGGTCCTGTGCCTGAGATGTCTTGATCCTGTCTACCAAGTCAGATTGAACTTGTAGACTTGCCAGAACTCCTACATCACTAGGAAGTATAACTTCTATGCCCATCTCCTGAAGATCTTCTAACATGTGCTTCTGAGTTGTCAACATAAATGTGCCGCCTCTTCTGTTGAGAGCGTCTGCTACCACATTAGCCTTGCGTGGATGATACTGAAGCTCCACGTTGTAATCCTTGATCAGCTCATGTTCAGCTCCTTCTAAGTAAAGATGTACTTCAAACTTTTGTGGTCTGTGTACATGTCTACTCGATCACCATATAAGTAATGCCTCCATAGCTTCAAAGCAAATACTACTGCTGCCAACTCCAAA
This sequence comes from Iris pallida, assembly GCA_029216955.1. Taxonomy (NCBI): domain Eukaryota; kingdom Viridiplantae; phylum Streptophyta; class Magnoliopsida; order Asparagales; family Iridaceae; genus Iris; species Iris pallida. The sequence continues at coordinate 67,022 of JANAVB010012203.1, read as the reverse complement.
TCATGAGTTGGGTAATTCTTCTCGTGGTCTCGAAGTTGCCTAGATGCATATGCTATCACCTTCCCATATTGCATAAGGACATATCCAAGTCCTTTACCTGACGCATCGCAATATACTGTGAAACCTCCGGGTCCAACTGGCAATGTAAGAATGGGCGCTGATATCAACTTCTGCTTCAGATTCTCAAATGATGCCTGACATTCTGCCGACCAAACAAATGGCACATCCTTCCGTGTCAAGCGGGTCATGGGTGCTGAAAGTCTTGCAAAATCTGATACAAACCTTCTGTAATATCCTGCCAATCCCAAAAAACTCTGCATGTCCGCTACGGTCTTGGGTACTGGCCAACTCTCTACTGCTTCTACCTTCTTGGGATCTACTGCTACTCCAGCTCCTAATATGATGTGACCCAAAAATAAAATATGGTCCATCCAGAACTTACACTTGCTGAGCTTGGCATACAACTGGTTCTTTCTCAGAACCTGCAACACTTTCCTAAGGTGGTCTTCATGCTCCTCTTCACTAGCAGAGTATACGAGAATGTCGTCAAGAAATACCATGACAAACTGATCTAAGTAAGGCATAAAGATGCGGTTCATCAAATCCATGAATATTGCTGGAGCATTGGTCAACCCAAACGGCATTACCAAGAATTCATAATGCCCATACTTCGACCTGAATGCTGTCTTGGGAATGTCTTCCTTCCGAACCCTCACCTGATGGTACCCGGAACGAAGATCTATCTTGGAGAAAACTCTAGCTCTGCTCAACTGATCAAATAAGTCGTCGATCCTTGGTAGTGGGTACTTGTTCTTTACTGTTGCCGCGTTAAGCTTCCTGTAATCGATGCATAATCTGGATGATCCATCCTTCTTCCCCACAAGTACCACTGGTGCTGCCCACGGTAATACGCTAGCTTGGATGAACTTCTTCTCCTTCAATTCCTCTATGTGCTGATACACCTTAGCCCGCTCCGAATCCGCCATTCTGTAAACCCGATCTGATATCGGTTTAGTTCCAGGTACCAATTCTATGCTGAACTCAATATCTCTAACCGGTGGTAGACCATGAAGTTCTTCAGGAAATACGTCTAGAAATTCTTCAACTACCTTAGGGACTTGAACTTCTTCCATTGCTGTTACTACTCCCTGCTCTTGCTGAGTTGCCTCTGATCTGACTAAGGTGAATCTCTTCATGCCTGGAATATCAAAAGATACACTCCCTCTACGACAATCTATTGTCGTATGACTGTCTTTCAGCCAGTCCATGCCTAAGATAACGTCAAAATTTCCAACAGAAAATTCTATCAACTGGGCGGGTAAGGAATGCCCGCAAACTATAACACTATACGCTAGAATAACTCTACTAACTCCTACGAGCCCATTGTCAGTGAGTATATTCAACCTCCCTGACAATGCCTCGAACTCCATTCCTAGCCGTGTTGCAAATTGTGCAGATATAAATGAGTGTGATGCTCCCGAATCAAACAATGCTACTGCGGGATATGAGGCGACGAGAATGTTACCTGCCACAACATCTTCCAATGCTAATGCCTCTTCCAAGGACAGTGTGAATGCCTGCCCTCGACCTCCTTACTGGTTCCCATGCTGTGGCCTAGCCTGGTGCTGCTGCTGGCCCCTGCCTTGATGATGCTGGGGTGGTCTATGCTGGTGTTGCTGTATCGTCGGTCCCTGCTACCGAAACATCTGAGCCTATGACATTAACAGATGTTGGGCCAATCGTCTCACTGCCACTGCTGGTCCTCGATACTGGCCTGCCCCTGGTGCTGGCAGAGCAGGAAACTGCTGCACTGGTCCTCCTGACCTCGAATTCATGGGGCAGGTGGTAACCCGATGATCTGGATTTCCACATATCAAACACAGTCCGTTCAATGCCCGACACACATCTCTAGTGTGCTCTATCTTCCCACAATAAGTGCAGCCCGCTGGGGGTTGCTGATTCTTTTTCTGTTGCTGCTGCTGCCTGGGTGGTGGTGCTGGCCCTTGCATTGCCATATCGTGAATGCGGATGCCAAGAGATGGTGCTGTTGTTCGGGGCGCTGCTCCCCCTCCTTCTTCAATCTGACTGTGAGATCTCTTCTGACCTCCAGTCCTTGCTGTGATCCTCTGAATGGTGATCTCATGCCTTCGGGTTGCCGTCAATACTTCGTCAAAAGTCTGATAATTGTGCCCCTCTATCAATTGCAAGAGTTCAAGATGAAATCCTTGTTGAAACCTCATAGCCCTCTGGCTCTCCGTCACTACCATCTCTGGGGCAAACCTACTCAATCTGCAGAACTCTGCTGCATAAGCATCTACCGTCTTGCTGGCCTGCTTGAGGTTGATAAACTTCTGTTGTAGCTCACACTGCGTCACAACTCCATAGTACTTTGTCTTAAATCTTGCTGTAAGATCGTCCCAAGCAATAGAACGTCTGATGCCTACTTCTTCTGATTTCCACCAATCACGTGCGAGATCTTAAAGTAACAACTTCACTTGATCCACACGTTCTTCTGTCGGTACCTTAACCGCTGTCAAAATAGCCTCAATATCCTTAAGCCATGCATCTACTGAGATGGCATCTTCCGTGCCCTCGAAACGACGGGGGTTGAACTTGCAAAATCTGGTTGATGCTCCAGAATTCGGCCTTGTCCCTCTTTCCAAAGCTGTCTGCAACCCTTGGTTGAGTAGTACGTTCTGCTCCTGCAACTGAGCGTGCATACGCTGCTGGGCTAACATCTGATGTTGCTGAGTAGCCATCATCCCTCTCATGATCTCCAAAAAAGCTGGTGTGTCCATTTCCACGGGGGTAGGTGGAACTGTTGGTGGTGGTGGAACCTCCGGATACTGCGATCCAGCTGCTGCTTCCATATCACTTCTTCCTGGATAGTCTCCTGAGTTAGTACCGGCCCTTGTTGCTGACCAACCTGGTCATGTTGTCCATGTTGCCCTTGTTGTTGTTGTCCAGCTCTGACAGGTGCGGACGAAGTGCCCCTAAGAAAAGAGACAAAAGAACAATCAAACGACCGGATATGAAGGATCAATGAAGTCAAGGGATACTGGAATGTCAAACTGGAGTTGAGAATTAACGAATTATGAGATCAAGGGGGAACATGTGTGATTGAGACATCCTATTAAAATACCCCACAAGTCTGAAATCAGACCGGCATGGGCCACCACTAAAACCTTGTCACGCCCCAGAACCAGAATACTGGAGAGCGGGGGAATGACTCAGCCAGCTACGTATTACGGATAGATGAATACTATATAATACGATCAATGTTGTCTACAAGACGAGGGGGTACATACTACATGAAAGTCTCCCTATGGTCACTTCACATTTATTGTCTCAATCATTCAAACAAGAAACAGAAATAGAGAACATGTGAGATAAAACAGTAAGGCATCCCAAACGCTCAGTCAAAATGTTCTTGATATCTGGCTTTACAAAATACAGCCAGATGATGTAGTAAGTATACACAATTGTTATCAGCTGCAGCCTAACTTTGTTATAATTATGCAAAAAGTAGGTACAAGATAATCCGACTAACATGTCGGTGCCAAATGGCAAAGTATAAAGTAATTCACAAAACGAGCGGGGAAGTAAGAAACCCACTCGAGTTCTCCTGCGATCATCCCTCTAGTATTGACCATCTTGGAGGTAGAACTAAGCTGGATCCTCGAGGACCAGCTCTAAATCTGGCCATGCAAAACCAGAGAGGTTAGACCTCTAATAGCAAGTACCGCAAGGGAGCACGATATGAGAAATGAAGCAAGTAATAAGAGAGTATGATAATATATCTCTGCTATCTACTAGGATTCACATAACATCATGACACTTCGAACTAACCTTCCAACCAAACAAGGACAGAAGTTGGCCCGTCATGTCCTGACATTCTGATCATCTCAGTTAGGTAACAGAGAAGGTACAGTACACAAACAAATCAATTTAAACGGCCATACAACTACTACGGCTTGCTACTGTGAGTTCCAAGTTATCCTGGAATTATGCAATAAAAGATTCCTCAGTTCTTACTATGTGCAAGCAAGGCTAGTTTACCCAGTCAATCAATTGCGCCAATCATGAATTAGACGAGTCCCAGCGGGACGCCCGTCGTCAATATACAATAGATAATATAGCCAGATACCGCTCCCTGCCCGTGTGGCAGATTTACAGTATCTGTGGGGACCAACCGGCCTGTCGGGCACTACTAGTCCCAAGAGGGATGCCATGTAAGAACTCGAGAATCCATTCTCTCCATGCAATCATTATTTTATTTAACTTAATAGTCTCTACGTTGAGTGAAGTCCCATGCCGTGGGTCATAGTCATTCAAAATGAGTACTTTTGTACGGGGTACGATATGTATAACTCTACAACGATACCAGTGCGGTCAGGTTGTAGGTCTTACATAGCGTAATGCAATAATCAAAACTAACCACGGAGTAATCATACCTTGACCATAAAGTACATATGCTATTTTTGTAAGGTAAATAAATAACTAAATAAAATAAATAAATAAATAATTTAAAGCCTGCATGTACATGTATGCCAATATTCAAGATTAGCCAGTCGATTGTAATAGTTCATAGTTAATATGAACGTGTCGCATTCATTCAATTCAATAAGACGACTAATCAGTCTCTTAGTTCCAACCAGGAACGCATGATCAATTATTAAATTAAGATGACAGTCCTTGTTTATTAATGTCAACTTAATGTTAAATAAATATCAAGGCAACAATTAATGTTAATAAATGCGAAGTCAATCAATCAATGATAATAAATGTCAATCAATGTCAATTGAAACAAGAATCAGCCAAAAGGGCATTATGGCTAGCATCCATGCGGCTGAAAATTATTGATTCATGCGGTTAAGGAAAATAAATTTATGCGGCCAGGATAACATGTGCCTATACGGCTAGGAAATGATAAAAGTCTATACGGCTGAGAAAATGTTGCTCATGCGGCTGGGATGATTAAGTCTATATGCGGTTGAAAATTATCATAGGCGGCCATGTTTGAAACGATCCCCATGCGGCTGAGGATGACAGGCCTCATGCGGCTGGAAAGACATGTAGCTCATGCGGCTGTGAGCAACAGTTCAGAGTTTATGCGGACAGGGTTGACTTATGCGGCCAGATAGGACTCGGGTCCTTATAGCCAGAGTATAAGTTCAAAATGCCACGTGGCCAGGACTCCATGCGGCCAACACTTCATGCGGCCAACACTTCATGCGGCTCAAGAAGACTTGCTGCATGAAAACTCATGCGGTCAAGCATTTTCATGCGGCCAGGATCTGTTCTTCTTCTCCAAATTTTCTAAGGACAGAACCATGGAAACCATTGCTTCCAAGCTCTCTAAATCCTTCATTCCAAGCCCAAATCTGAACTTCCATAGGTCAAAATAGGGTAGAACGAAATTCTCTACAACCTGGAACCATCAAAACTTGAAGATAACAAAGTTTACTAGATCAAACCTAAGAAATCTAAAAATGCACAAAACATAGATCTACAAGAAATGAACCATGAAAATTGAAATTGCTAAGTACTAAAAAGGCTTAAGATCAAGTAAGGAAGATGATGGAACAATAAAAATGGTGATCCATCAAGAAGCAAGTTTGGCACTTGCCTTGGCGGCTGAGTAGGTGGGGGAGGAGTTATGAGGAAGAAGAAGATTAATGGTGAAGTAATGAAGAGAGAGAGAAAGGGGATGGCTTTAAATGAAAGGGGTGGTGGTAGGTGGGGGTTTGTTTCGGTTCATGTTGAAGCAACATACTTAACTAAACCAATCCAAGCCGAACCCAAAGTATAGCTAAAGCAGAGTATAAAAACAGGAAATAAAATACAGAAATAAAATTACAAAAAATTAATTAACATGAAACTAAAGGGGTTTAATTACAGAATAATATATGATAAATATTAAATAAATACATTCCATAGTACTAGTATTTAAAATACGTATTCTGGGAATGGGAAGTGACACTCACAGTGGGTGCGGGTCGTGACACGTTTTTAGTGGTGGCCCATGCAGGTCGAGTTTATGTAGTGGTATTCGAACTAGAATATCACTACAGCCTGCGATAGGAACTAAGGAATAGGCTTTAGCTGAGAGGTTACTCAATCACAGTTAGGACTACTTGAGAGATTCCTAGACGACCCTTGAGAATCTCATTATGAACTTCGATTTGAAAATCCTTTTCCTCTTGTTTTGATTCACCCTCACTCCTTGATATTTAAAGGATCTTAGACTATTAACTTCCTTCATCATTATCCTTACTTATATTTTGTCTATCTCATGTTGTTAATTTAGTACCAGTTTTTCAAGCTTATCTTTTTCGAGCTTGATCATGACATATTTTATTGGGGGCTGGCACCCACTAACATATTGTCTAATCAGAACTGGTGCATGATGGTCTGATCAACCTATTGCACATTGGTTCGCTTTTTATCTATTATTCTATGTGGAGGGAGACATAGTTAAATTTGCCCTAGAGTCTCATCCACGACAGCTTTGGCAATTTTTTTAAATTATTTCCATCGCCTATGAACCACGTATTTTACTTAATAGCATCGTCTTTGAACTCTTCATTGTTTTACCTTTCACATATTTCATAAAGAAAAGGCATAGATCAACCCATGGTATCACGTTAGTTTCCCTATCCAAAGAAAGAAATTGATTTATTTCTATATCCTTGCATCATCCTTAAATTCTAATTCTTTGATCGTGACCAGTCGACCGGGTCATCCTCCTTATCATCCAGTGTTTGGGGTCTTATTCAATTGAATTAATTCAATTATGACATGGATATCAAATCTTGGATACTCGTGCTCAGACTTCAATGGCCTCGTTCTCCATCTTGCCCAAACTTCGATTTATCCTAAATATGATCAACTTAGATCGTGTCGGGACTAAATCTTCTTTTATATATTTTATTATTGGATTCCAATGCTATTGACACTCGTGCCTTAAACTTTCAATTTTGATCATCATTGGAATGGTAATCCTTCATAATTAATTCCTAGTTGTCTTTACCAGTTTCATAGGATGGTAAATAGTCCCACATCTTAATAATTTGTTGCTTCCTTATCTTTCCAGCAGAACATCCTATATTGCTTGCATGTTGACACCGTGGGACTGTTTGATCTAAAATGACTAGTCCATCTAGATGAGACCTTCAACTGCTATGGTTGACCACGACTCTCTATATTATTCTTCAAATTGTATGAGTTAAAAATTTCTTAGAGACTTTTATTGTAGGTAGTTGACCTAGAAGGAGTACGACCGACTTAAATTTTGAGGGGGGTAGGATTGTAACACCCAATTTTTCAGATGAGGGTAATTTTGAAATTTTATAATTATAATTATTATTTATTGATATTTATTTCATATTATGATTTTTGGTGATTTTTAATAATTTTTAAACTATTTAAAATCTGGTTTAAGTCATGACTTGTAATTTTGATGTGCTGCTAGTGAAACCCTAGAGACTGCATGACCTAGAGCCTAACCATGTCATTAGGATGATTTAATTATCATTTTTAGCCTAGGGATAATTTGGTCATTTTTAACTTATTTGAATTATTTGATTATTTATTGAATTGGTAAATTCTAGTTTGACTTTGACTTGTTGAGACCTAGTGGACTAGCCTAGAAGCTAACCCTAGCCATGGTGACCCTAGTCTAACTTAGGTTAACCTACTTTTAGTTATTAAAACTAATTTTGGATTAGGAGGATTAGTTTAAGTGAATTTAAGTCATGGCTTGTGGTTTCATGAAATGACTTATGGCTTAATAATTTGATTGATCATGACTTAAGCCCATGGGCCATTTAGTAAACCCTAACCCCAATTATTGAGCTTATGACCAGCCACATAGGGATCCCCACCCTATATAAACACTTATTCATTAGGGCTTGCCTCTTTTTATTATTTTAACACATTGAAAAAGAGAGAGATTTTCCCCCCTTCTAAAAATTCCCATAAATTTATTTTTATTCCTTTTTAATCATAGTTTCTTGCAATAGAACCTAATGCTATCCTATTTTCTGATTATGGGGTTTAATCCCAGCTTTGGGATAATTTGGGAGCATTTGGCTAGCAAGGAAGAATCCCCTATTTGGAGCTTTTCCATGCTTTTTGCACCTATAGGTAAAACTCCCCAAATTGATTTAAATTTTTGTTTTCTTTGCATTTAGGGCTAGATCTAGGAGACCCCTAGTTGTCCAAATTTTGGGTGGTTTTCGTGTCCGTATCGGACACGTGTCTATGTGTATTGCTAGGTATTTGATGAAATGCTTGAATAAAATGAATATTGTTAATTTCGAAAACTAATTACATGGTTGTGTAGCCTAATAGATGTATTTTACAACCCAACTTGACTGAGTCAATTTTAGTACACTTTGGACACTGTTTTAGCACTTGGACACGCAGCACGAGATACAGCACGGGGCTCGTGCGGCTGCCCTGCTGCTCGAGTGTCCTAGCAGACACGACACGGTGACTCAGGTCACAAAACTTGATAGATACGTTGTCCTAATGACTGACACGACACCTATAAAGTTTTACGAGTTTTCAATAAGTGTGCACGAAGAAATCGCGTGTGCACGTGTTTTGTCCTGCACTGTGGACGCGTTTTTCGTGTCTCTGATACGCCCTAATAATACTGACATGACACGACAATGACTCAGTGTAGGCACTTGGACACGAAGCCCTATGTGGGGCGAACCTAGGTACACGAGCACGTGTCCTGAATTGCCTCGTGTCATGTGCACGAGGACACGACACGCGTGCACGAGCCTATGCACGAATTGTGCACCACAGGATTCATGTCTGTGTTTTGATTGCATTTGGACACTTCGTGTCCACTCTAGTGGACACGAATGACACCCCCTAGACACGTGAACACATGAGGAACACACCTATATGCCTGTTTGTTAATTTTGATGGTTTAATTGGGTTCGATTGAACTAACAGTAAATGGGAACCTGATTTTCAAGTCACTGATTCATTGTTTACTATTTTTAATGTTTCCAAGGATTCAATTCGATTTCAAATAAGTTCATACATATGCCTGGGTTGATGTTAATTTCAATATTGGTTTCATACAGGGTTCTCAACTAATTTTCGTATTATTAACCGAGTTCAGTGTTCGAAATTGGTTTTATGGTGTTCAGTCATCTTCTTTACTGATATTGATGTTGGTTTATGATTGTGAGGGAAATTGGATGACTTGGGTTCGAATTGTCTTTGGTTTTAAGTATTGAATCCCCATTTTTTTTCCAGTTTCCTGATTAGAGATTTACTGAGTTTCGAATGTAGGTATAACTGATGATTGAGTGAATTCGTAATGTTGGTTCACTAATCCATCCCTGGATTGACCTACCATGAATGGGTCTTATGTTTAGCATGAATATTGTTTCGAATTTTGCATATGGAGCCTTGAATGGCATGGACTGATACCTATCTACACACATTACTGATTAACCCATTGTTTCCTGATTAACCCGCTATTTTCATATTAACACATGGACACACAATGCTCACATATGTTGACACAAAGTCACAGTCAACCAAATATTGGCAACATTGACTAAATAATATCTGTAATAATTCAATACGACACACGGCATCTGCATTAAGCTCAAGACAGACAACAGCTCAGCCTTCGCTCTTCAGTTATTCGAGTCTGTATTTTACACTTTCTTTGAGTCTAGACTAATGTAATCTGAGTCATGCTGAGCTCTTGAAACTTAGACTATAGCCTACCCAATAATCCCAAGCTCCACCAAACCAGATATTGCCCAATGGTCCCCTTAGAACCACTCTGTGCTCTGGAGACAGAGTTTGGGCCGAACTCTGCCTCCACACAGAGTTCGGGCCGAACTCTGTCCCCTACAAATCAGGAACCCTAATTTTAGGGTTAGCTGGTTGCTAGTTGTCCAACGGCCAAATATTTGAATTTTCCTACCCGAATTCTGGCCGAATTTTGCCTATAAAAATACTATAAATAGGGCATGAATTCTCTCATTTCAAATCATCCAATCTTCTCTTCTCTTCTCTCTTATAGCTCAAATAAGCCATACCCTTCCCATCTACTAGCCACAAGCCTCCTAAGTCTCGAGTGCTCAGCATCTCTCAGCTAGGATTCTTGTGCAAGAGTTGAAGAAGTCGCTTGGACAATTCCAAGCAAATCGCCACTGCGATCCTCTGTAAGAAGTTAACGTGCTCTTCTGAAGTAAAGGTACGGGTTGTAAACTACTATTTCACAAATAGTGGATTTAATCCTGAGCTAGAGTTCTCAGGCCTGGACTAGTCCTCCACGAGGGAAACCAGGTTAAAATCGCTGTGTTTGCGTATGCTTTCTTGCTCTTCATTTACTTTCCGCATTTTACTCTGATTATTTATTATTCGTGAAAGAGTTAATTTTTAATTGGTTATTTTCTATATAAACTCTATTCACCCCGCTCTATAGTTGCCAAACTGTTCTTCAATTGGTATCAGAGCTCTGTTCTCTTTACAAGGATTTACATCCTAGAGCTGATCCATGGCAACCACACAATCCTTGATTTCAAATCACGGTGAAGGACAGTCCACTCATAGGCCTCCTCTATTTGATGGAACTAAGTACACGTATTGGAAAACAAGGATGAGTTTTTATCTCAAGTCTCTAGACTTCGACCTGTGGACAGTCGTCACTGACGGTTACCAAAAGCCCGCCAGGATAGTTGTCAACGGTGATCTCATTGAGAAATCACATGACAAATATTCTGACGAAGAGAAGAAACAGGCAAGTCTAGACGCTAGAGCTATTAATGCTTTATTCTGTGCTATAGACAGGAATGAGTTTAACAGGATATCCACATACACCACATCCCACGAAGTATGGAAGCTTCTAGAAGTGACGCATGAAGGAACCACCCAAGTCAAGGAATCAAAAATCAGTCGTCTTACGCAAGAATACGAGGCATTCAAGATGAAGCCAAACGAGACAATCACACAGATGTTCACAAGATTCCTCGATATCATCAACCCCCTGTCTTCACTTGGAAAGCAATATTCAAATCATGAGAAGATTCGCAAGTTGCTTAGGGGGCTACCAAAGATTTGGAACCCTAAGGTGACAGCTATCATAGAAGGGAACGATCTCACAACCATGTCAATGGAGACCTTGATGGGTAAGCTCATGACTCACGAGCTTGACCTCAAGGACTTCGAAGAGCCTGCTCCGAAGACTAAGGAGATCGCTCTCAAAGCTCATCAACGAAGGACTGAGCACGATGAGACCGAAGACGACAACTCGGATGACGAAGACCAAGCTCTCATGGTTCGCAACTTTAAGAAGTTTCTTCGCTTCAATAGAAGAAAGAAGGAACTACAAGAAGACGATGAAGAAGAGCCAACCTGCTATGGCTGCAAGAAGACTGGACACGTCCAAAAAGACTGTCCATTCTTGAAGAAGAGCAACCGCTATGAGAAGCCATACAAAAAGAACTCATCAAAGAAATATGCCAACACAAGCATTTGGCATGAAAGTGAAGCGAGTGACTCCGAGGAAGAAAAGGACTCTCCTCAAGATAAAGCAAATGTGTGCCTAATGGCAACTTCCAACAAGGTATCTAACGAAACTTTAGACGACTTCTCTTTTGATGAACTTGGCGATGCCTTCACTGATTTGCTCGATGATCAAAAAAAGGTCATCGGTAAATACAAACATGCCATGGACAAAATCAAAAGTCTTGAAGACGAGATACAAAGAATTTCTTTACTTCTTGATAATGTTAGAGACACGTCACCCACTGATGTCAAAAATAAAGTATCCAAGCTTAAAATAAGCTTACATGATGCTGAAGCACGTATTGAGCAACAAACTCAGGAAATCACTACACTCAACACGTTGCTTGCTGAAGAAAAGAGTAGACACAAGATTTCCATGACTAAGATATATGGCTTAAATATTAAGGTTGATGAACTGCAAGCTGTTTCTAAGAGATTAGAAACCAAATTGGGTAAACAGGTTGTTCAACCTCAAACCCAATCACATGGGCACAACACCACTCATGCTAGTCAACCACGTCATCCTCATACAGCACATAACCATGCTTTTATATACACAAACTTCCATAAACCACGTGCACATAAGAATACACCTCATCATACTGCACAAAGACACAACCAACATCACTCTACATATAGAAATCATCATCATGCCATGCCATATAGACAAAATCATCATGTTATGCCACATAGACAAAATCATCATACCATGCCACACCCACATGCCATGCCATATAGACAATATCAGCATGTCACACATCATAGACAATATCATCATGCTATACCACATAGACACCATCACCATGCCACTCATTCCATGCATAATCACCATCACCATGCTAACTCTGCACATCATGTCCATCCACATCCTATTGCTTATAGATATTATTCTCATGCTCCTAGTATAAATAAAAATGCTATATGTACCTACTGTGGATCACATGGACACATTTCACCACAATATAGAGTTAGAAGACTGGTAGACAAAAAGATATATGTATGGTTTCCGAAAACTAACTTTTCAGGACCCTCAAGAATATGGGTACCAAAGGTCACATCTACTCTTGATGTAGATGGACCTTCCCTTCTCAACTGAGAGTAAGTGGATTCTCGATAGTGGATGCTCGCGATATATGACGGAAGATGCAAATCTTTTTGTATCACTATCGATGAAGAGAGAAGGATACGTATCCTTCGGTAACAATCTCAAAGGGCATATAATAGGTAATGGTATTATTGGTCATCCTCCCTCTCCTGTAATAAAGGATGTCTGCCTAGTGACCGAGTTAAAGCATAACCTGCTCAGCATTAGTCATCTTGCTGATCATGGATATGATATTAACTTTGGACAAAATAATTGCCTCATCTATGATAGGTCAACGAGAGACATTGTTTTTGAAGGGAAAAGAGAGGATAACATTTATATTTTCTATCTTTCTTTAGATACTAACAATGCAGGTAGATGTTTATATGCCCACAAAGATGAACGATTACTTTGGCACCAGCGTCTTGGTCATGCCAATATGGATACTATATCCAGGTTATCAACCAAGAAGCTAGTGAGAGGATTGCCCGACATCACATTCAAAAAGGACACGATATGTGCCGAATGTGAATTGAATAAGGCAACCAAATCCTCACTTCATTCCATCAACTCTGTAAGTACTACTAGACCCCTGCAACTACTTCATATGGATTTATTTGGTCCTAGTAGAATAGCGAGTCTTGGTGGCAAGCTTTATGCATTTGTTATTGTTGATGATTTTTCAAGATTTACTTAGGTTTTCTTTCTCGCAAATAAGAGCGATACTATTTCTGTTTTCAAAGTTTTTGTAAAGAAAGTTCAAAATGAAAAAGGCTACATGATTACTCGAATCCGAAGTGATCATGGAGGAGAATTCGTAAATTATGATTTTGAAAATTTTTGTAATGCAAATGGTTTTGATCATGAATTTTCTTGTCCAAGAACTCCTCAACAAAATGGTGTTGTGGAGCGGAAGAATAGGACTCTCGGCGATATGGCTAGAGTCATGTTGAATAAATTTTCACTTCCGAAATATTTCTGGACAGAAGCTGTCAGTACAGCATGCCACATTTTGAATAGGGTGCTTATTCGTTCCATTACGAAGAAAACACCCTATGAGCTTTGGTTTGGGAGAACCCCCAATGTTTCTTATTTTAAAGTTTTTGGATGTAGATGTTTTATCCTTAACACCAAAGACAACTTAGGCAAATTTGATGCCAAAGCTGACGATGGTATTTTCCTTGGTTATGCCGCCAAGAGTAAGGGATATAGAGTCTTTAATAAATGCTCACTAATTGTGGAGGAGTCAACAAATGTGACTTTTGATGAAGATAACAGTGCAGCAAGTACTCTTGATGATGACGTTGAGCCATCAACTTCTACTCCAATGAATACTTCTACCGAAACAATTTCTCTGGAGGGCTTGCCAAAGAAATTCTCTTTCAAGCCTTCTTATCCAGAAAATTTAGTGATAGGTGAAGTTTCACGTGGAGTAACTACCAGATCATCACTAAGAGACTCTATTGCTAGCACTGCCTTTATTTCACAAGTTGAGCCGAAAAACATTTTTGAAGCTTTTAATGATGAATTTTGGATTTCTGCTATGCAAGAAGAACTCAATCAATTTGAGAGGAGCCAAGTGTGGGAACTAGTTCCTAGACCTGCTAATCACTCGATAATTGGTACTAAATGGGTGTTTAGAAACAAAGTAAATGAAGATGGTTCAGTCATACGCAACAAAGCTCGTCTAGTAGCTCAAGGATACAACCAAGAGGAAGGTATCGACTACGATGAGACGTATGCTCCTATAGCTAGACTAGAATCCATTCGGATGCTTTGTGCATTTGCAAATTATCAAAATTTCAAATTATTTCAAATGGATGCGAAAAGTGCTTTCTTGAATGGTTTTATTAAGGAGGAAGTTTATGTCAAACAACCTCCTAGCTTTGAAAATCACAAATTTCCTGACCACATGTTCAAGCTGAAGAAAGCGCTTTATGGCCTCAAACAAGCCCCCAGAGCTTGGTATGAAAGGCTAAGCAGTTTCTTGCTTGAGAAAGGTTTTTCAAAAGGGAAAATTAACACTACACTTTTTATAAAATCTTTTAAAGACACTATTCTATTAATTCAAATTTATGTTGATGATATCATTTTTGGTTCTACTGATGAAACCCTCTGTCAAGAATTTGCCAAGTATATGCAGACAGAATTTGAGATGAGCATGATGGAAGAACTCAACTACTTTTTTGGTCTGTAAGTGAAACAAATGGCTAATGGAACTTTCATCTGTCAGTCGAAGTATACAAAGGATATGCTGAAGAAGTTCGATCTTGACAACGTCAAACCAATCAGCACTCCAATGGCTACTTCAACCAAACTAGAACCAGATGAGAGTGGCAAACCCGTTGATCAACGTAAGTATCGAGGTATGATAGGCAGCTTACTTTATTTAACTGCTAGTCGCCCCGATATCATGTTTAGTGTTTGCCTATGTGCTAGATATCAAGCAAATCCTAAGGAATCACACTTGACCGCAGTTAAGCGTATCTTTCAATACTTTAAGGGTACGGTTACAGTGGGCCTATGGTATCCCAAGTCAACATCATTTGACCTCATTGGTTACTCTGATGCTGACTTCGCTGGATACAAGGTCGACCGTAAAAGTACAAGCGGCACGTGTCATTTATTAGGAAAGGCTTTAGTCTCTTGGTTTAGCAAAAAGCAGAACTCTGTCGCACTATCCACAACAGAAGCTGAATACATCGCAGCTGGGCGTTGTTGTGCACAAATTCTGTGGATGAAGCAAACCCTTGAAGACTATAATCTATCTTTCATGCACATTCCTATATTCTGTGACAATACTAGTGCTATTAACTTGACTAAGAACCCTATCTGTCACTCACGTACAAAACACATTGAAATCAGACACCATTTTTTGCGTGATCATCAGCAAAATGGCACGATTAACTTAGAGTTTATTGACACTGATCATCAGCTAGCAGATTTCTTTACTAAGCCATTATCCGAAGAGCGCTTCAATTTTCTTTGTCGTGAACTTAGAATTTTAGATGAAGCTGTCATAAATTGAAACTCACCAGCGTAAATATCGATTATATTATGATTCTTTTACGATGAACTTGCTATGGGTACAAGCCGAAAGGGCCCTTCTGACAACAAGGCGTAAAAGCCTAAGCGACACGGTGCACTAGTCCTCAGGACTACCGCTAGCTGGAATCCGGCCCCTGCAGCTAACCCATGGAAAATTCAAACTATTGAATTATAATATATTTCCTTATTTATTATATGGTTCGTTCTGATTTATTATTACTTATACTCGTATTTGGATTTTGGCATATATTTTTATTTTTCTCAAACTTGTGGAATTTCGATATTTTCCGTATTTTGGGGTTTTGGCATGGCTCGGTTTTATTTGGATTGGTTCGGTTTTATGTGAGTTGGATCACCTTAACCTATGCTACCCCTCAACCCACCACAACTCACCCTCTTTATAACCCCCACCTACCATTCTCTCTCCTCATAACTTCCACCATTAATTTCCTTCTTCTTCTTCTTCTCCTTCCTCCACAACTCTCCTAACCCTAGGCAAGTGCACCTTGCCACTTCATGAGGGCCCTATTTTCTTGGTCCATTTGCTAGATTAGGACATGGTGATCAACATTAGTTCTTAGCATTTTGTGATTTGGAGTCTCCATTGTTCTAGATCTAAGTCTTCCTATTTTCGAATTTTTGCATGTTTTGATCTATTTTAGTTGGTTTTCTATGAGTTTTGATGTTTCCATGTGGAAGAGCATTCAATTCTATCCAAGTTGGAATTTTGGAAATCTGGATTTGGAGTTCGGATGGCCAAGTTATGATACTTTGAAGCCTTGGGTTCATCCATGGTGTTCTTGCTGTTTGGAGAAGACAGTGAGCAGTGTGCAGAGCTGTTTAGCTTACGCACGCTGAGCTGCACGCGCTCTTTAGCGTGCGTACGCAGACTTGGGTACGCTTCCTGTTGGAAGCGTGTCTCCTTGAGCGTGCGTGACTTTTCACCTACGCTGCTCTCTCAGCGTGCGTGACTTTCACCTACGCTGCTCCCTGTAGCGTGCGTGACTTTTCACCTACGCTGCTCTCTGTAGCGTGCATGACTTTTCACCTACGCTGCTCTCTCAGCGTGCGTGACTTTTCACCTACGCTGCTCTCTGTAGCGTGCGTCACTTTTTACCTACGCTGCTCTCTCAGCGTGCGTGACTTTTCACCTACGCTGCTCTCTCAGCGTGCGTAACTTTTCACCTATGCTGCTTCCTGTAGCGTGCGTGACTTTTCACCTACACTGCTCTCTGTAGCGTGTGTGACTTTTCACCTACGCTGCTCTCTCAGCGTGCGTGACTTTTCACCTACGCAGCTCTCAGCGTGCGTGACTTTTTCGTACGCTGCTCCCCTGACCCCTTGCTTAACCCATTGGCTCTTGGAGTTTTGGTCTTATTTCTTTAAGCTTGGCTCTTCTATAACCCTGTACTTTGATATTTTATTAGATATTTTACGCCCATTTTATATCCTTACGCCTTTTGTCATGAACTTGATTTTGCTTAATATGTTTGGAATGACTATTGTACATGGCTTGATATGAGAAGGAACTAGCATAACACGACAGTGACCCATAGTGGTGCACTCCTGACATGACCAACCTGACATGATAATGGCCCGTCGTGGCGCACTCCTGACAAGTTCCCTGACATAATTTATCTTGATAACTTGATAGTGGCCCGTAACGGCGCACTCCTGACTTGACATGACCTGATAACTTAGTTTGACCTGTCTTAACACCGTGGGTGGTTCTTTCTTGCTTGCTTGTTAAATCCACTTGTCCAGTCTCGCATCATGTCTAGGATGGGACTCCTGAGTACCACGGTCAGGAGTACCTACTAAAATGGATTAAGGCTAATAACTAGAATAACACAGTAGTCATGAAGAGATGACACAGCTACAGGCAATCCCGTTACCTGGGCGCTCCAGGGATTTGTAGCCTGTCGTCGAGTAGGGCGCATTTCCAGCACACTGTCAGGTGTTGCACCCTCTAAGTCACCTAAGGGTACATGCGTCTCCTGGACGATGTACCCACCTAAATTCAACCCTAATCTTTCGTCCTGGATAACCTGGATGGTCTGCAGGGCTTATGGCTGTGGAATAATCTCACTGCATCTTGTTAGTAATTAGGCCTGTGATAACCCTAGTTAGTTAAAGTAGTAAGCCGTAGGATCTGCTTGGCCGTGATTGATTGAATGAGGTATAACCAGTCTAGTCATGTCTTGATCCCATGCAAGATTGCTTCCTGTCTTGATTACTTACATTACTTATCTTGCCGATAAATGGTGGGAAACCAAGCTCTGTTCAGATGAAGGGTTACAACCCCGGTCCTTGTTTGGTTTACGGGTTGTAACCTGGCTATCGGAATAGTTCTATGGTTATCTCGTCATATATCATCCTGATATGTTTTTGTAATTTTAGTTTTAATATTAGATTTTCTGTGCTGATTGCTGGCTTTTGTTCTTATTTCGTGGCCCCCTTGTGGCACTTGCTCTTTCTGGGGTTGACCCAGCTGGTTTTGTGTGGCCAAATTTCGGAGCAGCTCCCGAGGATCTATCAAGCTTCCAGCCCAATGGTGAACACTAGACGGAACCCGGGCCAAGAGTAGGTTTTCCTTTTGTCTTGCCCACTTTATTGTAAAAATATTCTTTTGAGGCGTTTAGCCGACGAGCACCTGTTAGCTCGATGAACTTTTACTTACCTTCTGCCTACGGACTGTAAACATGATTAACAAATCCTAGGGTTGATCATGTATGACTAAACTCTTGCTAGTCCTAATATTTTGTAACGACTAGCTTCATGATCAGCTGAATATGTGATATTTGGGATGCCTTATTATTGTATATTTAATGATCATACATCTTGTGACTTTACTTACTTGCTGTGATTGAGACATTAGGCTTATTCATGACCATAAGAGACTGCTGGCTTAGTAAACCCTCATATGTCTAGACAGCCATGACCGTATATCGAGGTGGTTTCCATTTCAATATACGTAGCTGGCTATGTCTGCCCCCGCTCTCCAGTATTCTGGTTCTGGGGCGTGACACCAAACACCAAACCATCACACCCTAGTCACCATGACATAAAGAATTCAAACACCTAGCTAAACTTATGCTAAAGAAAGGTTTCTGCAGTTACTGAGGGCCCTCGTCTCTTTGCCTATGAACACTTCCTCCCCTAAATTTTTTCACTCCCATCTCTTACGAATCCATGTTAGGCGAAGAACGAAATTCCTTTGAACCGACACGTTCTAATTATATTTGAACAACAGATTCCTACCATCTTGTTGAAAGCATGGCCAATAGGAACAATATTAAATTGAAATAATTTTTTCTATAGAAATTATTGACCAAAAATGTGAAAACACAGGTGTAGGCAACTCTAGAGGGGGGTGAATAGAGTTTGTGTCGATAATCACCAAATAAAAATAACTCTATAACACCTCCACAAAATAACTATCAAGATAGTACATAAATCAGAAAGAAATGCGGAAGTAAATAAAGATCAGAAGAGCATACGCAAACACAGCAGTTTTAACCTGGTTTCCCTCGTGGAGGACTAGTCCAGGCCTGAGAACTCTAGCTCAGGATTCAAATCCACTATTTGTGAAATAGTAGTATACAACCCGTGCCTTTTCTTCAGAAGAGCACGTCAACTTCTTACAGAGGATCGCAGTGGCGATTTGCTTGGATTTTTCCAAGCGACTTGGAATTGTCCAAGTGACTTTCTTTTTCAACTCTTGCACAAAAACTTCTAGCTGAATCGTACTTGAGCACCTTGGGGCTTAGGAAGTTTTGTGGCTAGTAGATTAGAAGAGTAAGGCTCTTGACAATATAGGCTATGTAAGAGAAGAAGAATAGAAGAGTGGATGGTTTCAAATGAGAGAAACCAAGGCCTATTTATAGGGTTCGAGACAAGCAGAATTCGGCCAGAATTCGGTATAGATAATTCAAATTTTTGGCCGTTGGACAGCTTGTAGCAAGCAGGCCCTAAAAATCAGCTCCTGAAAATCAGGGGACAGAGTTCGGCCCGAACTCTGTGTGGAGGCAGAGTTCGGCCCGAACTCTGTCTCCAGGAGACAGAATTGGTCCATTGGCTTTTGGGCTTTGTGGAGCTTGGGCTTGGTTCAGGAATTGGTCTGTTGTATGGTAGAGCTTTGGAGAGATATGCTAGGGGTTGAGATGACTTAGTGCGACTCAACGTACACATTCTCCTAGACTCAATAAATTGAAGATTACAGACTTAGAACAAGTAGGAAAACCAAGAGCCCTTTGATGATGCCTTTCTTCTGATATTTGAGCAGCCCTGAAGACGTCTTTTCCCTGACAGCAGTCGTCCGAAGATAAACAGATCTGAAAATCTGAATACCTTTCGGGGGCTTCGCCCCCGAACCCCCGACGGGGGGCGCTGCCCCCTCGACCCCTGTCCGCTGACCGGGCAGCGGAACCCCCGATGCGAGGCCCCGGATAGGTCGCTAGGCGGTTCGGAGAAATCTCTTTGTATGACGCCGTCTTTGCTCCATCATTAATTCTTCATTGCCTATGTCCTGTTTGATCATGTTTGATCATGCTTACTGCATGTCTACAAATACATGTTAGGCCAGCAGAATATGTTGCAGTACGATACAAGCATAGCAATATAATATGGGACAATTAGGACATTGCTAAGTATAAGTAACAACATGATATCATGTTAGGCCAACAGAATATATTGCAGTACGATACAAGCATAGCAATATAATATAGGACAATTAGGACAAAGCTAAGTTTAAGTAGCAACATGATAGTGAGTATATGAATATTAGTGACATCATTATGTTAAATTTAACTGATTAGCCATATTCAAAAACACAATGTAATCATTGGGCCAACAATCTCCCCCTTTTTGATTATGGCAAATCGGTTAAGTTTAAGACAGATATGATAGATGCATATATCACTAATAAACACATACTACGAGAAGATAGTGTGCTAACTTAACTTATTTCTCCCCCTTTGTCATGATCAAAAAATAAGCTCCCCCGTAATAAGAGATAAAATGAACTCAAGCATAAGGAGGAAGGCATAGACAATCATGATCAAGATATACTAAATGAGGAACAATGGGAGAAGTGTGTAAAGACAAGTATAGAAACTACATACCAAATGTAGAGTGCCATACAGAAAGTAACTTGTCAAAACACAAATAGCTGGTAAAACTAAAAGAATTTGAAAATAATCAATAGATACTTTACCAACATGAAATCCAAGAAAGATATCCAAAAATATAGTATTACATGAAATCCAAGAAAGACATCCAAAAACTTTGGAAGAGAAACAAAATTCAGTCAAAAACCATAAGGATTAGATAATTGCAAAAAAAATAGATATCAAAGAAGAAAGATACCAATGAAACTATAGATATCAAAGAAGAAAGATACAATGAAACTATAGATATCAAAGAAGAAAGATACCAATTGAAATATACAAACTTGATATCAATAGAAATATGAAAACTTGAAACATTGATCAATGAAACTATGATAGTTACAATTGTCCACAGATAAATAGTAGAACAAAATCAAGGAATGATCAATGTAAAATAAGGCAATTGATATAAAATAATCTTATTATTTACAAATCTATTTGCTTATCCAAAATTCATGCATTTGAACTCAATTACCATATCATGCTTTATGAATACTCTTTAAAATAAACATGAAGGTAAAGGAGAAAAATATTTGAGAAGGAGAAATTCAATCGACTTAAATGCTCCCCCTCAAACTATTACCAGTATAGATAAAATCATGAATTTTGGGTAAGTCCTCAACAAGGAAAGCCAAATCAATTAAACATACAAAGAGAGCCAAATCATAGTAAGTCATATCAAAGAAAGCACAATAGTCATCAAGATAAAATACGAAAGTAAATATTAACGAGATGACTCATATCAAAGAAATATGATGAAAACAATTGCATAAACTCTCATAAACCTTTCAAAAAATAACAGTATCATGACCTCAATCACTAAGATATAAATAATGATAAAAATATGGGTCAATGATGAACTAGGTATACGACATATTAAAGGGTATAAATGAATTGAACCAATTTATTTGCTCCCCCTTAAAATATGCGTATCTAGTTCCAAAGCACTTATAGCATAAATAAAATGATAACTACAAGATCTAGGGGTAAATCAACTATTGATTTCTCCCCCTTGCTCAATGCATATAAGGCTATAAAGACGACATAAAACAAATAATGTCATCTTTAGGAGAGATATCCAATAAAATAGTCACTAAAGATGAACGATCAAAATAATATCTCAATGTAGCACATGTAATCAAAAGACGACATACACTAACCTATATAGAAGAATATCATATTGAAATATGATAGATCAATGCATGTTATCTTTTGAGAAGAAGATCATCATGAAAAGAGATAAGGTCCATTAGAAAAATATTATTATGATCAAGAATAATAAGGACCATTAGAAAAATATCATCATGAAAAGGAATAATAAGGTCCATTAGAAAAATATCATTATGAAAAGGAATAATAAGGTCCATTAGAAAAATATAATCATGAAAAGGAATAATAAGGTCCATTAAAAACAATCATGATGAGAATCACAATATACCTCAAAAGATAAAAATACAACTAAAGAAAAATGTCATCATGAATAAAGTCAATTAAATCAATCATGAAGAAAGTCAATTAAATCAATCATGAGGAAAGTCAAAATATAGCTCAAAAATAATAAAGCTCAAATATCATGTCCATGATTATCTAATTAAGAAATGATCAACCAACTTATTGCTTTACAAGGACTATGCATGTTTTACCACATATGTACCCATCAACGGGTAATAATCCAACCTTGCTAATACTAAATGAGAAACCAATGAAGTTCAAATAGCAAAGAGCATATGTGATAATCCATGAGTAGTCCAAGTAGAGTAATAAATTAACTTGATAACTACATAATTAGATAATATAGGACTACTCAATCATTAGGATCATTCATAAAGTAAACCAATAAATAATTATGATCAGTCATAAATCTCATCAAAACAAACCATATAAACAAACCAATATAGAAAAGAGTCAATCTCATTTAAAAACCATATAAACAACCAATGTAGAAAAGAGTCAATCTCATTTAAATGATTGCAAATTTATTCCAAAGAAATGTAATGATAATATGATAAAATCATGACTCAAAAGTTGAGAGAAATTTAAGAGATGCTTACCAATGACTAGTATGGAAGGAAGTTAAAGCGATGAATCACAAACAAGATAAAATAAAAAATTTGTCAAGCTAATTTTAGAGACCAAACATATGTATCTAAAAATAGAATCAAATCTCATCAAGAACATTCATAAATCTTGTTTTTGTAATCTAGCATATCACATATAGATTGAAATTCAAGAAGATAGCTAGATGAGTGAAAGTGAATAAAAATTATGTAGCTTAACAATATATCGCAAATAAGCAAGCTAGCTACATAACTAATTAAGATTAATGAGATAGGCCATTAACATGATAAATGTGCTCATTAAATCTTAAGTCACTAACACCAAAAAAATACATGCTTAAGCATAGAGTTCACAATAAGGATAATACATTTTGAATGATCAAAATGATTTATATACTCTTTGCTAAGCAAGGATGAGAGTATAAAATAGCAAGTAAATGAATTAGACTCTTATCAAGTAAAACACAAAAGAGATGTTCATGAAAACACAGTAGAGCAAATCTCTTTGCCAAATATTGAAATTAACCCAAGATAATGAAATAATAGATTGATCTAGAGAATCCAAAATATTATAGCCATTTTGAAATAAGTGTATTCTCTAGAAATGGAAAATCTCAATGTAAAAGTTCAACCCATAGTAGCTAAAGACATGAGAAGTATGATATATCAATTACATGTATTCTCATGTGCTACAAAAATATCATTGGGCAATAATAATAAAGTATTTATAGCTCAAAATATAGGGCTAGATATGATGAAGTATTCTGGAACTCAGGGGTGGATCCAGAACTAGATAATGGTTGCATATAGACCTTAATAAATCTTCAGTCTATAAAGTATTGATCACTTTGGGTTAGCTGTAGGGGCCGGTTCCCAGCTAGCGGTAGTCTGAAGGCTAGTGCACCGTGTCACTTCAGGCTATTTACACCTGTAGGACAGAAGGACCCTTTCGACTTGTTCCCAAAATGTTCTTTACTTTTAAGAACTTAGATTTAAAAGAATATACGTAGTATCATCAAACAACATCAAAATCCAAAAATTCTAAGTATAAGAAAGGTAAATAACCAAATAACAATCAAAGAATGATCATAAAAATTTGCTAAGAGTATTTTCAAAACAAATATTTTCATAATACACTTTATGAAAATAAATATATAGAAGATTCATATTCAAAATAAGTATGATGATCTCAACAAGTAAGGTAAAGCACAAAACCAAGCAATTCTTAAAAGAACTTCCATAAAAGTCATGAACAAAACACTAATAAACATTTTCTCTCAACATTCCAACTTAAAGGCATTTAAATAAATAAATATCAACATTTGGAATCAATAATGGCCATTGGATCTATAATTTGATCAACGGCTGAGGCTGTTTCCGGTTCTGGAACAACCAGGCAGAATTCGGCCCGAACTCTGTTAAGGGCAGAGTTCGGCCCGAATTCCGGATTCTGGTGACAGAACTGGAATCAGGCTGAAAATTGGTTAAGCGAAAAAGATCAAAATAAGAGTGAAAGACATGTATCCATAAAGTCAACAAATAAAAGCCAATAAGATATCATCAAAAAGAAGACTTTGAGGAATAAGCTAATTGATTCAAGTAGAGATAACACAAATTTAGTCAAACGAATCAATAGCTAAATTATAATGTAAGCACAAGTAAGAATAAATACTCTTCAAAAAATAATATAAAACTTGAGCTTAACTCATATGCCCACATAAAGATATTTATACAAAATAGATATCAATATAAGAAATACATAACCTACATGTAAATGGAGATTTAATGAATATAGTCATGTATCCTTAGTGAATGTTTGAAAAACTATCACAAATTCAAAAACACATATAAATAGACTTTATTAGGCAAAGACATAATTGATTCTCAAGAGGATAATCAAAATAAATATGAGAATCAATAATGAATATATTATGCAAGCACAAGATTAAAAGAAGTATAAGTATATACTTATCAAGTGATAAAAAGCTTGTGCTAAACACATATATTCACAAAAACCAATGATATATTAAATACAAATCGGCAAGAAGTAACTATCTCAAAACATTAAAAATGGAGAGTCAAACTTTAAAACAAAATTCAAGAATCAAGCTCTAATGAACTAGAGTGATATGCATGCTTTATAAAGACAAAGAATAGCGAGCATGCATATGTAAATGTGTCACACTACTAGAAAATGAGTGATAAACTACATAGTGTGAACTAATCATTTAAAGCTATGCAACTAGTCATGCTAGATAAAAGAAATAATAAGAAAATTAACTAAGCATGCTAGTATTATATCTCACATTGATTTATATAAAAGCAACTAAAGGATATCAATGTAAGCTAGTAGCAAGACATCAAGAGAAACATGCTAGATTCAACAAATATAAACCATTTAGAGGGAATCGTTTAGCATGTTACCAAAGTGGCTCTAGTGGCCACACTTGTGTTGGTGCAATTGCTTGGAAGATGACCTTTGAGCTTTGCAACCACCAACACGCTCCTTGGTGCTATATCCCAATACAAGAGGCTCCACCTACAACATTAGGCGAAGACTTTGGTATCCAAATAAACTTGGATCCACATTTGTTAGCTTTAGGGACCCATATACTATTTACTCTAGCATTGGTAGAAAAACTCCTACGAATAGGACAAGTTACACTCATGTGTCCAATGCGAGAGCAATAGAAGCACCTAATACTAGTGTGTGCACATGTATCAGAATGAGCATGATTATGAGCATGTGACATAATAGAATGATGAATATCTCTAGAGTGAGTATGCATGGATTTGGTCTTAAGAGTATCATGCAAATCATTATGCACACAAGTAAGAGAATCCCTATGCATGGATTTGGTCTTAAGAATATCATGTTCTAATAGCAAATCATTATGCAAACAAGTAAGAGAATCAAATTTAGCATTTAAAGCATAATTCTCTTTTTCAAATAAAGCAATTCTAGAAATAAAATCATCATTTTGTTTCTTTAAAGAGTCAATAGAAGAATCATGCAAATGATTTAGCTCATGTGCTTGCTTCTTAAGATCTTCTATTGATGAGGAAAGAGATTTGATTTTCAAAATTAAAGAATCATTTAAACTCTTTAAAGAAACACAAGATGAGTTTTGAGAGTCAAGTCTAGATAATAAATCATTGATTTCATTTCTCAAAAACTCATTAGCTTCTTCTAAATGAATAACCTTTTCTACAAGTTCTTCATTTGTAGAATGAAAAGCCTTAGCAAACTTCAAGGATTGGTTAGCCATGGCTTTCCACTTAGAGCACTTATTGCATTTAGAAGAAACATGATTGTCTATGCTACTAGAAATAAAACCCTCTTCATCGGAGGAGGAAGAATATGATGCCATACACAAATAAACAAGGATCTACTCTAAGGATGTTAAGCCTTACAATAGAGACCTTGCTCTGATACCAATTGAAAACACAGGTGTAGGCAACTCTAGAGGGGGGTGAATAGAGTTTGTGTCGATAATCACCAAATAAAAATAACTCTATAACACCTCCACAAAATAACTATCAAGATAGTACATAAATCAGAAAGAAATGCGGAAGTAAATAAAGATCAGAAGAGCATACGCAAACACAGCAGTTTTAACCTGGTTTCCCTCGTGGAGGACTAGTCCAGGCCTGAGAACTCTAGCTCAGGATTCAAATCCACTATTTGTGAAATAGTAGTATACAACCCGTGCCTTTTCTTCAGAAGAGCACGTCAACTTCTTACAGAGGATCGCAGTGGCGATTTGCTTGGATTTTTCCAAGCGACTTGGAATTGTCCAAGTGACTTTCTTTTTCAACTCTTGCACAAAAACTTCTAGCTGAATCGCACTTGAGCACCTTGGGGCTTAGGAAGTTTTGTGGCTAGTAGATTAGAAGAGTAAGGCTCTTGACAATATAGGCTATGTAAGAGAAGAAGAATAGAAGAGTGGATGGTTTCAAATGAGAGAAACCAAGGCCTATTTATAGGGTTCGAGACAAGCAGAATTCGGCCAGAATTCGGTATAGATAATTCAAATTTTTGGCCGTTGGACAGCTTGTAGCAAGCAGGCCCTAAAAATCAGCTCCTGAAAATCAGGGGACAGAGTTCGGCCCGAACTCTGTGTGGAGGCAGAGTTCGGCCCGAACTCTGTCTCCAGGAGACAGAATTGGTCCATTGGCTTTTGGGCTTTGTGGAGCTTGGGCTTGGTTCAGGAATTGGTCTGTTGTATGGTAGAGCTTTGGAGAGATATGCTAGGGGTTGAGATGACTTAGTGCGACTCAACGTACACATTCTCCTAGACTCAATAAATTGAAGATTACAGACTTAGAACAAGTAGGAAAACCAAGAGCCCTTTGATGATGCCTTTCTTCTGATATTTGAGCAGCCCTGAAGACGTCTTTTTCCCTGACAGCAGTCGTCCGAAGATAAACAGATCTGAAAATCTGAATACCTTTCGGGGGCTTCGCCCCCGAACCCCCGACGGGGGGCGCTGCCCCCTCGACCCCTGTCCGCTGACCGGGCAGCGGAACCCCCGATGCGAGGCCCCGGATAGGTCGCTAGGCGGTTCGGAGAAATCTCTTTGTTTGACGCCGTCTTTGCTCCATCATTAATTCTTCATTGCCTATGTCCTGTTTGATCATGTTTGATCATGCTTACTGCATGTCTACAAATACATGTTAGGCCAGCAGAATATGTTGCAGTACGATACAAGCATAGCAATATAATATGGGACAATTAGGACATTGCTAAGTATAAGTAACAACATGATATCATGTTAGGCCAACAGAATATATTGCAGTACGATACAAGCATAGCAATATAATATAGGACAATTAGGACAAAGCTAAGTTTAAGTAGCAACATGATAGTGAGTATATGAATATTAGTGACATCATTATGTTAAATTTAACTGATTAGCCATATTCAAAAACACAATGTAATCATTGGGCCAACAAAATGCTGTGGCAATATCTAGGCTCACTTAGAATCTGTGACTGCGGTCCGAAGCGTCCAATATTCTAGTGTCGTCCTTTAGGAATTTTCCTTCTCAGAAGTCACGTAACTACGTTCATCACAGTTAGCCAACTTCTATAAGTTGGCTAGGGCCATGAACGAATAATACACCATGGTGGAAGGGGAAGTCAATTTGGATTCCTACGATAATCACCACCTCCATTGTCTCGAAAACCGAGATACGATTTGACGTACCTACTCACCTTCGTATATAATATCATTATTAGTTGATATTAGATTTATTTTAATTTCGAGGACGAAATTTTTATAAGTTGGGTAGGATGTAAACCCCCTAAATTTCTAATTTAGTTATTTTATTTTTCACATATAATTAATGTATTTTATTATTTTTAGAAGTAATAGCTCTATTTTCGATTATGGGTATAACTCAAAAAGTAGAATTTTAAATTGATTTAATATTTCTTATATGATTTAGCTTGGTTATATATTATGTGTAACTAGTTAAACCATATTAGGATTTTATATTTATTGTTAAAAATAATCGAAAATAGTTCTTTTTTTCTTGGAGTATATATATATATATATATACATAACTGGTAACGATATTTGAATTTTAAATTTTCATCTAGAGATTTATATATAAATTATAAATATCTTTTGGTTATATTAATTATTTAGATTTTAAGAATATCTAGGGAATTATTGCAAGTACTTGTATATATATATTAAAAACAAGTTATATATAGATATAGTTTTATAATTGTAAACAGAAAAGAAAAATAAATAAATAAATAAAAAGAAGAAAGCCCATAAGGGCCCAGCCTAAAACATTGGCTCGGGCTCGAGCCTTGAACTCAGCCCCCAAAATTAACAGCAGCGGCAGCAGGGGTTATAAACCGAGCACATAAATAGGGATCGAGAGGGAGAAGGGAAGATATCACCAAAACCCTAACCCTAAACTCAGCCTCCCTCGACGCAGTCGACCGGGTGACCCCCTCAGACAGGGAACGCCGCTGCACGTGGCCACAGGCCGGTCAGGGCCGCTACAGATGCATGCAGGCAGCCGCAAAGGACAGAAACGACATCAGCAACAGTAGCCTGTGCTCTCGACTTCGCGAGCAGGTAACTCCTTCATCTTTGCAGCATTTTTCGTTCCGTTTCTTCGTACGCACAAACCACATAACCCTCTAGACATCCCTTCAAGTAGAATAATTGTTGGTGCCCAGGTTGGGAAGAGAACGCGTCGAAGGAAAAACCCTTCTTTTTACAGTTAAAAAAAATAGTTGGCGAACTATTTTGGAAGGCAAAACTTTGCCAATCCATTGACCATTTTAAAAATCTATTTAAACAAAAGTATAGACCACATAACCAAGGATAAAACCTTTCAAGTAGATTCATTTATTCTATATTTAAATCCTAATTAAATTAATTTAAAAACCAAAAAAATAGCTTTTAAAAACATAGAATTTTAGAAAAATTAACCGATACGGCGAGCGCCCCGACAAACCGGGCGACGTGGGCGCACACTGTACGCATCAAAATGCGCATACAGATGTTGCCGACTTTGGGAACTGACGAAACCCGATAACGTTGCGCGTGCGCGACGAAATCAGTACGTATTCGTCGAGATACCCTTGTATCGACGTTTTGCAAACTTGGCCATAACTTCGTGCACGTTCGTCGGATCGAAACGAAACTTGCACCATCAGGACTGAATCATTTTTCTGGTCCTGTGTACCAAGTTTGGTCCGATTCTGAGAAGGTTGACCGAAACGCCTATTTGGCGGGCCTGCGGCCCGCTCCAACAGGTGATTTTGTGCACGGCTCATTGGAATCCAACTTTGGACATACGGTTGGGTTCGACTCCTCAAATTGGACTGGTAGACATATAGTTTGATGACTTTAGAGACCATAGGTTCTGGCATACATTTCGGTGCAAAATAGGTCCAACGGCGGACATCGTTTTGACCCAAAATTACGATTTTGCCCCTATTCTAGAATTGGACTTTTGGACAGACATTTTCTAAATATATCCTATATTTTGAACACGTTCGTGATGTTTATTTCAGCATCCGAGGACGTATGCGGGATTTGGCTTTCATCGCTTTACTATTTTGACGGTTCGAGCTATTGGACGTCGCCCTTTTTGCACACAACCTCAGGCAAGATATCTTGTCATATTTACTGCTTATATTTAGTCTATATTTTTATTATTGCATATCACTGTTTACTTATTTCTAGTTCTTATAGCTGTACCATTATTACAGTTCCTGATTTATTGCCTGCTCAGTGATATTAGCTTTACTTTATTTATTATCCTTTGATTGCATATGGACCTAGAGTTAAAGGACTACCATTTGTAGTGTATAACATAAACCTTGACATAGTTCTACCATGAGGTATGTGTGAGATGAGTAGCAGGTAGAGGTACTTACGTGATCGGCTGATCACCTGTGCGCATGCGTTAGGGCTAACTGCTAAAAGAGGCATGTTAGGATACTTGGCAGTTAGTAGTCGTATAGGAGTCATGGATGTGACTCTACTAGGCATAGGGTGGGAAGAACAGTTTCTTAATGTATGGGCCACGTATGCACTTTTCTATTATTGCCGATTATCTCCGCTGGAGATACGGTCCTGGATCCTGATACCTGATTTCCTGCTGGCCTCTGACATTCGATGAATGTTATGCTTTGAGGTCCCTGGTATCATGTTGGGACCATACCTGCATTCCTGCTCCTATAGCCAGAGCGCCCATGCGTTCAAGGTTTGTTCTTACTGCATAAACACATTAGAATGGTCAGGTAACCCTCGTCAATGTCATATCACCCCATTCCATTAGTAGCTTGGGACAATGTCGCATCGCGGTATAATGTACTAGTCCTTATCCTTGTTCGGTTGTAGGGGTAGTCTACTGTTTCGATGATGAGGTATTGGATCTTGTTACGATTGGGACTATTTACTTTATTTGTGATTTATGACATAGTATATATAATCAGTTATATGGCATGTTCTTTTAGGTTGAGTGGAGGATGCATCTCTTGAATGGCTTTGACTTTCTCGGGGTCAACGTGTATACCCTTAGAGGTAATAACGAATCCGAGAAATTTGCCACTAGAGACTCCCAGAAATGATTTGGTGGAAATCATCTTGAGTTGATGTTGACGCATAAGATCGAAAATAGTCTTTAAGTCTTGGATGTGGTCTTTCTTTAAATGACTCTGGACTGTAATATCGTCGATGTAGCATTCGACTATTTTTTGTGAATACTCACGAAAAATAGTACTCATGGCCCGCTGATAGGTGGCACCATCGTTCTTGAGACAAAACGGTATGGTTGTATAGCAATAGACTCCCAAGGAGTACGAAAAGACGTATGTTTTTTGTCTTCGAGATTCATCTTGATCTGATTATATCCAGAGAATCCGTCCATGAAAGACATTTGTTCAAACCCGCAGGTGTTGTCAATCATGACATCGGTGATTGGAAGAGAAAATTTGTCCTTGGGACAAGCTACGTTAAGATCTCTAAAGTCGATGCAGACTCGAACCTTCCCTATTTTTTTATAACTGGTACGATATTAGCCACCCAATCAAAATATTGTTTCTCCCTAACAAAGCCACAAACAATGCGCTTCTTGACTTCCGCTTCTATAGCGTCCATCATATTAGGTCAGAACCATCGCCGTTGTTTTTGACAGGCCTAACATTTGGCAAAATATTGAGCTTATGAGTAGCTATCTAATGATCTAGTCCTTGTATATCTTCATAGCTCTAGGCGAACACGTCAATGTATTCTCTAATGAGCTGGATCAAGTCTTGTTTGTCTGCTTCAGAGAGGCTCTTGCTGATAAAGATTGGCCTTGGAGAAGCTTCATCTCCGACGTCGATCTGGATTAGCTCATCCTTAGTGGGTGGTTCACGTTGTTCGAAGCAAAGTTTCCATCGAGTATCCATCCTTTGCGTCCAAGGTTCATTCTCATAAGTCCCGATAAAGTCCTTATCCTCATCGTCTTCTGGGAATTCAGTTGTCACCATATTGACAAAAAGAGTCAATTGATGAACTTCCCCTAAGCTGATGTCTGAATCCTACGAAGCATAATCGGAAGAGTGAGATCGTATCTCTTCATCAGATGCAGATCAATCTAGGGTTGTATTCGGCATAATGTAGCCTAACCCACGTCTAGTCTTGTTATAGTATTATTATGACCTTCCTTTCGGAGCAAATAGTCGAATAGGAGAACGTCTACCTTTGCCTCCATTCAATCCAGACCCAAAATTGTAACCCATTTTTTGAATGATATTCTTGGATTGCTGACTTTAACGACGCAGTTGTATTCTTCCACGATCGTCATTTTAGAATCGCTATCGAGTACAGTTCTTTGTTTACGTTCTTTGCTAAAGAGGATTGTATGCTCCTTATCGTTTCAAGGAGGAACTACAAAGAATAAATTTTTCACCAGTTCGTATACTATCTTATCTTGAAAAGGTTGAATTGATCCTAAGGTGAGAGGTTCAAAATTGTCTAGAATTTCTAAGTAATATTGTGTATAGTAGTTGACATCAATATACTACGAAGGAGACACTGTTTTATTGATATTTGCAGTCTCAACAATTATAACAGCATTTGTGACGTTGGCTGGAGACGCTGCCAGGTCGATAACATGAGGAGAAAAAAGAGAAGTAATAGGCTTGTTACGACGAAGATCGATAACAAGAGGCACATAATAGGTGAGCTCCCTTTGCTCCGCTATTTTAGTAGAAGGGGCGAGAGTGATAGTTAGCATCTGAGAAGATGAAGGATGAGAGGTGCGTCCTTTGACTGAAATCACTATGACTTCATCCAGGTTATCTTTTTGGTCTTCTTCTGTGTCCATAGCCAGCACGACCTTCATGTATTATTCTTTCTACATTATGGAGTCTGTATAATAGGCCTCAATACCTCGAAAAGGAATGAGGTCGACAACTTTCTTTTTGATTTCTCTGTTATCATCCACGTACTTTAAGTACTAATGGAGAGTGGATGGCACAATATTATTCATGCAACCACAGCTTTCCTAACAACAAGTTTTAGGAAACGTAATTGTCAATCACATAGTAGGTGACTTTCGTACGAAGATCATCGATTTGGACTCTCACGTAAATTTTTTCCAATGGTGTACTCTTTCCAGAATTGATTCCAAAAATAGTGGTAACCGTCGTCGAGAGACTGTGGACTGGAATCTTTAGAGAATCCAGTAAAGTTTTTGGGATTAAGCTGAGTGCAGACCCGAGATCAAAAAGGATACGATCCACCCTCATCGTATCGACGTACCTAGTGAAGTAAAGTGGTCGATCATGTCGATTATCCTCTAACAGTATGTTATCCTGGGTGAAGGTGATGTTTGGCATGATATCTATTACACTATGACCTTGAGGACAAGCCACAGGCTCTTTGTCTGACTTCTGAGATGTGCAAGACAGGCATCGGCTTACATCAAGGCTTCGCTTAATGTTTTTGAGTTTTCTTCGAGAGACGAAGGAGCTCAAAGATTGATAGTCTTGCTGGAGTATTGGCTAGCTGAGCCACTATTTCAAAGTTATATGGCTTCTGAAGGCCTTCTAATGGAGTAGTCTTCTTTAGGTTCTTATGAAAACGAACTTGCTGCTTGCCTTTATCAGCTATTGTCGGCTTAGAAGGACCCAAATCAACTGGTAGATCTAATATTGGAAGAGCATCAGAAGAAGGAGGGGGAGTAACAACTTCATTCTCTTGACCATCCGGATAATCTCGAAGATAGAGTCTATCGAACCTAGTACCGCTCAAGACTTCCTCTTCTGAAGCAGGTAAAAGGGAAACCATGTTACAGGTTCTCATTCGTGTCTTACTTTTGGAGGGCTTCTTTCTCTGATGGAGAGTTGTATGATCTGTCTCGAATCTCAATCCGACACGTGACCTGTTGTCTTGAAGTTTTAAAGATAGAGGTATTGGGGACCCCTTTCCATTGTTCAGACCTGGTACTTTTTGAAAGTCATATCCCATATTTATTATCAGTTCATGAGATTACTGACTGTATCGATGGAATTCAGGTTGATAGTTGGTTCCTGATGTTGGCGGAGCAGTTTCTGAAGAGGAAGACATGGACCCTGCCAGAATAAAAATAGCCTTCAAAGGGGGAACAAGGTCGCCAAGCGAGGAGTGCTCACTTGAACTTATGTTTCAGGATTTTTACTTGGCCAACTTCTTTGACTTGAAAGAAGAAACAGTTGCTTTCTGTTCAAATTCGTCGACCAGGTCTGGATGAACCTATATTATTTTGCCTTTAGATGTTGACAGTGGTACCAAACTGTCATTTCCAGCCGACGGGAGATTGACATTCTCAATAGTTGCCTTAGGTATCGAAACAACACTGTCAAGAACTAGTTGTGGAGCGAAGTCTCTTAATTGCAGACAGACGACGTTGGCTGTCACCGTCTTCCCTTTCTTTTGGAGAGTGATTGCTTTGGCATTGATCAATTCATGAATCTTTACTTTGAACACAAAGCATGCCCTGGTTGGATGTCCCAGAAACCTGTAATACATGTAAAATTTAGGATTGTCAGTCTTACCTACTTCATCTGGCCATTTGATCTCCGGCAGTTGAAGTTTATTGCTTTTTATCAAGCAATCAAAGATGCTCATGACGTCGTCATCGTCGAAGGAATACTCCTCCTTGGGTCGTGGTGCTGGCCTCTGTAGAGGTGCTGCTGTTGTAGGTGTTGGCCGACCAACATTGATGGCTAAGGCCTCTTTGTCTTTGTGATTATTTTGGTGACAACCACTGCTGGTAGCGGGATGCTTATCCTTGTCAAGATTAGGCATTGGGATATCTAATTGCTTGAACTTCTCAGCACCATCTTCAGCTGCTCTGGCACTTACTATGAAGAAACCCCAATATTAAAACTACGTAGGTTCCATCCACATGCTGACAATAGATAACAAGTTTGATTTGCAAGTATCTATTGTCAATGTGTCAGAAGTACCTAAAGGCATTTTCAGGGCCTCTCGTCGGAAGCGCTCGATGAAACGTTCAGCTGTTTTATTGGGCTTCTGTTTGATTTTAGTACGAACAAACATAGTCATGTCGTGGGTCCCTTCGTAGAATCGTTCCAGGAACATCTGCTTCAACATCGCAAAGGATGTTATACAGCCATCTGGCAGGCTTCAATACCAGTCATAGGCAACACCTGCTAAGCATCCAACGAATACCCTAGTAAATAGAGCATCATTCTGTTGAAGATGATCAGTCATCATTCGAAGTGATTGAGATACTAACTCGGGGATGTACTGTCACGACCCGCACCCGTTTTTTTTCTTTTTTTTAAACGGATACGAGATGTGTCCAAGCCAGCCTACGCCGCAGTATCGGCGGTAGAACGCTGTCACGGCCATGAAGATCAAAATCACAAATAATCCAATGCTCATTCACAGAAACTAATTTAACTTACAATGATCACAAGTTTTACATTTGTAGAAAAATATAAACTTGTACAAATATGGAATGACCACAACTCATCTATCTAGCTAGTCTCTAGGCTTTTCGTCTGCAAGTATACCCGTAACTCCCATGCTAAGTGAATCCACGACTAACCTGAAAAATATTGGTTTCCAGTCAGGAATGGAACGAGCACAATTCACTGAATGCAATTTCAAATAAAGAAAATGACTATACAAAAGAGGTTAGACATCAATTACATGTTTTTGAAAATAAATAGGAAATACGGAAAACCAATAGCAAATAAATAGACACAAAATACTTTCTCCAACTGTTAGAAGTACCTTTGATATGTGATCAGTCTGGGACACTATACCGCACGGTCTACGAGGTCTACTTGCATGAAAAATAAGCACTGTCTACGAGGTCTACTTGCATAAAAAATAAGCACTGTCTACGAGGTCTACTTGCAAAAAATAAGCATTGTCTACGAGGTCTACTTGCAGAAAAATAAGCACTGTCTACGAGGTCTACATTGCAGAAAAATAAGCACTGTCTACGAGGTCTACTGCATGAAAATAAATACTGTCTACGGTCGGATCACACATCCTTGGTACTTCTCATTCCTGACTCAACAATTTATAATAGAATATAAATGTCACATAATCAATGACCAATCAATGAAATATAGTGAAGATCAATATCGAAATACAGACAATAAACTGTACTCGTCTGTGGTCCTGTGCTGGTGTAACCGATAATCTGAACCACTCAGAATGCCACAATAGTCAAAACTCGTACAACAGTCCCCGAAAGCTGAAATAAACATTACCAATGTTCTTAGAATAGTCAAAATAGCTAGGATCGCTTGTCCTTAAGTCCAATTCTGGACACAGGAGCAAAACGGTAATTTTGAGCCAAAATGGTATCCGCCGTTGAACCCGCTTTGCACCGAAAAGCGTGCCAGAGTCAATGGTCTCTAAAGTCGTCAAACTACATCTCTACGGATCCAGTATTCCGATACGAACCCAACCGTATGTCCAGAGTTGGATTCCGGCAGGCCGTGTACAAAATTGCCCATTGAGTCGGACTGTAGGGCCCGCAAAACGGCGGTCCGATTCAACTATCTCAGAATTGGACCAAACTTGGCATACAGGACCAGAAAAATGATACGGTTCTGCTGGTGCAAGTTTTATCTCGATCTTATAAACGTGCACAAACTAATTGAGAAATTTGCACAGAGGTCGATACGGTAAATTTTGACCGATACGGATCAAATTCGTCGTGCACACGCGACCAATTTGAATTCCGTCAAAGCCCACACGACCACGAAGCCGTTACGCACCTTTCAATGCTTTCGGTTCGTGACCACGTCGCCCGAATTGGCGGGACGCACGTCGTATCGAAGAATTTTTATTATTTTTTAAAACAAGTTTTTTGTCAAAGTTCGGGATCCGATATCTCGGCGCGTAGTCGATAAAATCGACTTCTGCGAATTGGATCGTAGAGCCCTACATGTTGTCTCTAACTTTGTTTAAGTAGAATTTCTAAAAGGTTACTGGATCAATTAGAATCGATATTCCAAAGTGGGTTCATGGACTGTTTTGCGTTCTGTTTCGGGACAAATTTTTTGTGATTTTTAACTCGATTTTTCTCGAGTTTCGGGTCACAAAAATTTAAACTATTTAACAGGGATTTAAGAGGGTTATATACAGATCGTACCAGAGAAATTGGTTCAGAAATTCGCCGAACGCTGCTGAAGAAAACACAACTCGAAGTTGCTTCTTCGACCCGCTGCTGCTGACAATTTTTCTGTGCGCGCGCGTGCTATGCCCTGTCGTGCGCGTGTCCGGCCGACTCTGGCCATCGTGGCGGTGGCAGGCGGTGCGCCTAGGGTCGGAGAAGGTGGCGTCGGGTGTGGGTGGCGTGGATGAGCTAGGGTTTTTGTAGAGTTTTTCTCCAACTCTTCCGACTCCATACATACGCATATATATACCAGAATTAAGCTCTCGGGTTTGCTACAGTTGGGGGGGGACTGTGGGCCTGCTAGATTTAGGGAGGAATTCGATGGGCCTGGGCCTGGGCCCGGGCTGGGATGGCATGGCTTCTCTTTCTTATTCTTTTTCTTTTTCTTTTTTTAATTCTATTTCATTTTCTTTTACTATATATATATATATATATATATATATATATATATATATATATATATATATTCTGATGAAGATGATCAGTCATCATTCGAAGTGATTAAGATACTAACTCGGGGATGTACTACCATCGAATAGCATTATGATCGGCAGTTTGTACTTAGGTAGAAATGAGACTTCCTTCCGCTCTACAGGATAGGATTATTTGATCCCTAACTTTTATAATCCTACTACCAAAATTTATCGTTTTAGCGACGGCCACATCCGTCGCTAAACCGACGGTAATTACTATTAGCGACCGATAACCGACGAATTTTGGCCAAAAAAATCCGTCGGCAATTAGCTCGTCGCTAATAACGTTCCGTCGCTAAGTTGTCGTCACATGACTGAATAGCGATGGATTGTCGACGTCACAATACGAAGCATTAGCGACGCATTTTCGACGGACTTTCGTCCATTTCAACTATTAAGTACTGAAATGAGTAGACAATAACGACGTAAAATTCCGTCGGTAACCCGTCGTAACAGCGTATCAGATCGTATCATTCCGTCGCTAATCCGTTGACACCTTCGATAACAAATGACGGATTAGCGACGGTTTTCTGACGAAAAATCCGTCGATTAGCTTCTGGAAATTCATGTCATTTCCAGCAATATGGCGACGGATACGTCGTCGCTATTCCGTCGAAATAGATCGACGGATTAGCGACGGAACAAACGTCGATCTTGTTCTGGAAATTCTTGTTATTTCCAGAAAATGGGCGACGGATAGGTCGTCGTGATTCCGTTGAACATTTTTCCATGCCGACTGATAATCCGTCGACCATCCGTCGCTACCTGGGAACATTTCCAAATATCCAGTTAGCGACGGAATAACCGTCGAAAAGTCGTCGGAAACTGATGGTGAGCGTCGCAAAACGGTCACCAGTCCGTCGCTAACTGAGAATATTTTGAAAAAAATTACAGCGCTTTCCCTGTTCGCAAAAATTTGCATAAACCAAACCAATATATAATGCACACCAATTATCCAATAATCACATAGACCAAATATATTATGCACACCAATTATCCAAGAATCACATAAACCAAATATGCCCATACGAATTTAATGCACACCAATTATCCAAGAATCATATAGACCAAACTAAATTAATATAAAATAGACATCAATTATCCGAAAGAGTAACCTAATATCCATCGTTATAATCCGATCATTGCACAAATATTCCAAATTTTTCACAAATATTCCAAAACACATAGGAAAGAGTTGGCCAGTTACAGTAACCTAATATTCAATCCTGGCGACCGATCATAGCATAAATATTCCAAAATTTTCACAAATATTCCAAAATACATAGGAAAATCGACTTTGGCCTCAACAAAGACCACAAGTCAGACGATGAATTCTCACATCCAGGGATGATAGTTGCGTTGAGGCATGTACCATTCTATCAGCCACTTTGCATACGAAGGCTCAATCTGGTTGAGGTCTTCTGTAGGGACAGGAGGGTCGGTCCCGATGCTACTACTCTCTGACGGTGGCTCATCCTTAGCTTCAAGCTTGGGAGCAATCTCTTCCCTGATGGTCATCGGTTCTTCCTTGACCTCGACCTTTGGTAACACCTTCTCCTTAACAGTCACCGGCTCTTGTTTGACGACGGAGACTTCCTCCGTGTCGACCTCCAAGGGTTTCTTGCCTCGACCCCTTCCTCGACTAGCAGCACCACCTCGACGAGTCCTAGGAGCCATCTTTCTGACAACAGAAATTTTCATATAGGGTAAAGAAATTTACTCAAGTTATAAAAGTTGTGACGTTGGTTTTTTGCGTTCATCATCATTAGAGGGAGCAGCACTGGAAAAGTTGCGACGTTGGTAGCATGAGAGAGTAAAAATCTGTATTACAAGACTAACAGAATTACTATGTAATCATGTACTCACCAATAACCGGATGTAACTGGAGTCGTTGGGCCTATCGTACAGTAATTTGTGGATCCGCTGGTATAGGCCAGATGTACTTAGTATCTAGTGTATCAGATTAGTATCGGTCTGTCGGTTTGGTATAGGACGTATCATATTGGTATTGGCCTTAACAAATTGGTATCTAACTATATCCGATATGTACATGTATCGGCCGAATAGCTAGGATTCATATTGGCCTTATCGATTTGGTATCGGTCATATCTGATAGGTATCGGCCGTGTTGGATTAGTATAGACTATTTCGAATTAGTATCGTTGAAGGTTTAGTAACAATTGTACTTGGATTTCTCTCTTCTCGAGCTAGAATACCATTGCAAGAGAATCACCAGATCGTGATTGGCCAGTTACAGTAACATACATACTTCCTTTTCCATCAGGAAAAGCGAGATTGAAAAGGAAGTATGTATGTTCTGTAACTGGCCATTTACGCTCTCGTGACTCTCTTGCAATGGTAATCTAGCTCTAGAAGAGAGAAATCCAAGTACAGTTGTTACTAAACCTTTCACGAAACTAATCTGAAATGGTATATAATAATCCAACACGGCCGATACCTATCGGATATGACCGATACCAAATCGATAAGGCCAATATGAATCCTAGCTATACGGCCGATACATATCGGATAGGACGATACCAATTCGCTAAGACCAATACCAACCGATACGGCCCATACCAAAACGATAGATCGATACTAATCTGATACGGTCAATACTTATAAGTACCTACGGTCTAGGAGGTTGATCCGCTATAGTACACCCATGTACGATCAACGAAGTAACGATCCATTTCAATTTGGATGTGAAAATCTGTATCGTAAGACAAACTAAACATAATCAGTTCTATTTCACATGCTTAATTGCCAAGTATGGGAACGAATGGCTCAGAACACAACCCAAAATTCATTCTAGCATACATTAGTGTGAATCATCTACGTTCTGTACATATAGTGTAGTATATGTTCTTATCGTATCTAGTATCTGAAAGATGTAACAGAATCAAGATGAACTCACATAGATTACAGGTGCCCCACATTTGAGTGCTACACCAAGACTCACCGTGATGAGGTTAGTGATTTATTTAACCTAATATAGTAATCTTGTAATTTAAAGTTGGAAGAACATGCAAGTAGCCTTATAGTTTCTGCCTCGCCAGTCGAATGGCTTAATTGCCAAGTATCGGAACGAATGGCTCAGAACACAACCCGAGATTCATTCTAGCATACATTAGTGAGTTCATCTTGATTCTGTTACGTCCTTCAGATACTAGATACGATAAGAACATATACTATACCATATGTACAGAACATAGATGATTCACACTAATGTATGCTAGAATGAATCTTAGATTGTGTTCTGAGCCATCCGTTCTGATCAAGCATCTTCCTTCTCCTCTCCTCCACCATGGCTCTGAACAAATCTGCTCCTCCCTCTACTTCCCTTCTTCTTATTTGACTCTCTCAGCAACATATGACATCCAGCTCAAGTGTAGAGTCGGGGGAGAAGAAGTGGGCAGAAAGAGAAGGGAGAAGCAGCACAGCCGGCGACATAACCCGGAGGAAGTACAGAGGTTTTCTTCAACAGACGTAGGAGAACTATAAGAATATATCTTTTCACAACATATCACCTTGTCAAAGACCCTTAATGTGACAATCATGTTACCGCGGTGTCGGAAGACTAACATGTCATAATTTTCTAAGCCGTGTGTTTTGACATAATCCTCAAAACTCTTTCCTGCTATGTAATAATGCAAGATTACTACATAGGAGGAAAGAGTTGGGAAGATTATATCAAAACACACGGCTTAAAAACTTATGACATGTTAGTCTTCCGACACCGCGGTAACATGATATTCACATGAAGGATCTTTGACAAGATGACATATTGTGAAAAGATATATCCTTATAGTTCTCCTACGGCTGTTGAAGAAAACCTCTGTACTTCCTCCGAGTCATGTCGTCGGCTGTGCTGCTTCCCCCTCCTCTTTCTGCCCACTTCTTCTCCCCCGACTCTACACTTGAGCTGGATGTCATATGTTGCTGAGAGAGTCAAATAAGAAGAAGAAAAGTAGAGGGAGGAGCAGATTTGTTCAGAGCCATGGTGGAGGAGAGGAGAAGGAAGATGCTTGATCAGAACGGATGGCTCAGAACACAAGCCAAGATTCATTCTAGCA
This sequence comes from Iris pallida, assembly GCA_029216955.1. NCBI lineage: Eukaryota > Viridiplantae > Streptophyta > Magnoliopsida > Asparagales > Iridaceae > Iris > Iris pallida. The sequence goes on along the minus strand of JANAVB010012203.1, from coordinate 25,392 downwards.
TACATTAGTGTGAATCATCTATGTTCTGTACATATGGTGTAGTATATGTTCTTATCGTATCTAGTATCTGAAGGACGTAACAGAATCAAGATGAACTCACTAATGTAATACTAAGACATCATCTACTACTATATAAGATATAGTGAAAGGTTGTCGTATCATCATTGCCGAGCGATGAGGGTCGGAGGACAGTCAACTTTATCTAAGGCTACTTGCACAGTTTCTGCCTCGCCAGTCGAATGGCTGCAGGGACTATGTCCTGATCACCATGGTGTACCGTAGACTAATGCAAATGGAGCTGGAAATATCCGTCGCTAACCGGTCACTAGTCTGTCGGTAACTGAGAATTTTTTTGAAAAAAAATTGCAGCACTTTCCCTGTTCAGAAAAATATGCATAAACCAAACCAATATATAATGCACACCAATTATCCAAGAATCACATAGACCAAATATGCACATACGAATTTAATGCACACCAATTATCCAAGAATCATATAGTCCAAACCAAATTAATATAAGATAGACATCAATTATCCTGAAGAGTAACCTAATATCCGTCGTTATAATTCGATTTATCTTTTCCCTCCTTTATCTACGGATACATAGTTTCTGCCTCGCCAGTCGAATGCCTCGAGTACAAGGCGGCAATGATGTTTATGTGAAAAAGAGGTACGAAAGAGAGTCGAGGATTCTGATAGGTTGTCGTATCTACGGCTACATAGTTTCTGCCTCGCCAGTCGAATGGCTGCAGGGACTATGTCCTGATCACCATGTCGTACCGTAGATTAATGCAAATAGAGCTGGAGCCAAAATACAGAAACCAAAATACAAAATACAGAAACCAAAATACAAAATACAGAAACCAAAATACAAAATATAGAATCCAAAATAGGACCCTCTGTGAGAACGGATGGCTCAGAACCCAACCCAACCGGAGAGAATAATCTGAGAGATCCATCTGTGTAGGACGTATACTCTGAGAGATCACCTTTACAAGAATTATATCAGTAGTGGGATCGAGTGTTGGAGGAGATATTATCAAAGTATACGTCCTACTCAGATGGGTCTCTCACCGTTACTATTTTTTCCTGACAGCATGGTGGATGTGCTCCGTCCACATATTCTTGCTCCGAGCCAAAATTTTGTCCCGGAGCTCAAGTGGACATCCTTGGTGTAGAGCTCGAGTGAGAGGTTCCTGACGGCATGGTGGTCTCCTTTGTTAAAGTATCCGTGTTCGTCCCACAACCAATGTTGGATGAGCACGGATACTTTAACAAAGGAGGCCACCATGCTGTCAGGAACCTCTCACTCGAGCTCTACACGAAGGATGTTCACTTGAGCTCCGGGGCAAAGTTTTGGCTCGAAGAAAGAATCTGTTGACGGAGCACATCCACCTTGCTGTCAGAAAAAAATAGTAACGGTGAGAGACCCATCTGAGTAGGACGTATACTCTGATAGTATCTCCTCCAACACTCGATCCCACTACTGATATCATTCTTGTAAAGGTGATATCTCAGAGTATACGTCCTACACAGATGGATCTCTCAGAGTATCCTCTAGTGATAGGTTGTCGTATCATCACTGCCGAGGGATGAGGGTCGGAGAACAGTCAACTTTATCTACGGATAAATAGTTTCTGCCTCGCCAGTCGAATGGCTGCAGGGACTATATATGTCCTGATCACCATGTCGTAGTCCAATACAATCCAGAGATTGACACAGTTCTAGTTCATATATGTAGTCCAATACAAATAGTCTAATACAAAAACAACTCAATACAAATAGTCCAATACAAATAAGTACTAATAGCTAATGAGAACCACGCTGCTCACGCAAACGTTCAGTGATACGTTCACGCAACCACCTCGAAAAAGCGAGATTTTTGGCGCGATGAGAGCTGTCGTCCCTTGCAAGGACTGCATAAAGAGTCCTCTCGATCTCACTAGCTACCGGTGCTGGATGAATAGAACTCCCAGTCTCACTAGCAACCGGTGCCACTTCCTTCTTAACTGTAGGAGGAGCCACCTCAGTATTCACTGTTTTCCTCAAACGACGTGCCGCTCCTCGGGTCATGGGTGCCATCTGGTAAGATCGATAGTCACAAATAATATAATTGTAACATAAGCAAGCTAACTAAAGGAACCATCATGTAATTTGAGTACATTTTCGAAAGCCGATAAAGTATAAAAAATTCAATTTTTTGCCAAGTGTGAGAACGGATGGCTCAGAAGACAACCCAAGATTCATTCAAGCATACATTAGTGTGAATCATCTATGTTCTGTACATATGGTGTAGTATATGTTCTTATCGTATCTAGTATCTGAAGAACGTAACAGAATCAAGATGAACTCACATAATGTAATACTAAGACATCATCTACTACTATATAAGATATAGTGATAGGTTGTCGTATCATCATTGCCGAGGGATGAGGGTCGAAAGACAGTCAACTTTATCTACGGCTACATAGTTTCTGCCTCGCCAGTCGAATGGCTGCAGGTACTATGTCCTGATCACCATGTCGTACCGTAGATCAAATGGAGCTGGAACTGGGGCCAAAATACAGTACTACTTCACCATGTCGTACCATTTTACTCTCTCTCTCCTCCCCCCTCTGGCGCTCTCACTCTCTCCGGCGCTCTCACACTACTAATTCCTATGTGTTTTAAGTGTGAGAATGGATGGCTCAGAACACAACCCAAGATTCATTCTAGCATACATTAGTGTGAATCATCTATATTCTGTATACATATCGTGTAGTATATGTTAACCTTATCGTATCTAGTATCTGAAGGACGTACGTAACAGAATCAAGATGAACTCACTAATGTAATACTAAGACATCATCTACTACTATATAAGATATAGTGATAGGTTGTCGTATCATCATAGCCGAGGGATGAGGGTCGGAGGACAGGCAACTTTATCTATAGCAACATAGTTTCTGCCTCGCCAGTCGAATGGCTGCAGGGACAATGTCTTGATCACCATGTCGTACCGTAGATTAATACAATTAATGGAGCTGGAAATATCCGTCGCTAACCGGTAACTAGTCCGTCGCTAACTGAGATTGTCACATACACATATGTATATCACAGCTAGATGTATAGATATATACATCTATACAGAAGCACACAACTGATAGAACTCGCACTGTCCTTGAGACAGTGAACATATATATACACCATGAATCCAAACCCCATATATATTCACATTTACTAATCCAAACACCACCAAACTAATGGAACACCCAATATGGATAACACATTATTTAGCCAATATATAAACTCAGATGAATTTGAGAAGCAAAGCCACCCGCCGCCCCCGACCAAAGCCCGCCGCCGCCGACCAAAGCTCGCCGCCCCAAGCCCGCCGCCCAGTAGTTCGATTGCATATATATATGAAGAGTGCTTATGGGTGTGCGTCGGTTGCAAATAGTCCCGACGTACACGCCCCAAGCCAGTCGCCCAGCCCCCGACGCCGCCGCCCCAAGCCCACCGTCCAGCCCCCGACCCAAGCCAGCCGCCCAGCCCCCGACGCCCACGCCCCAAGCCAGCCGCCCAGTCCCCGACGCCGCCGCCCCAAGCCCACCGCCCAACCCCCGACCCAAGCCAGCCGCCCAGCCCCCGACGCCCTAACCCCAAGCCCGCCTCCCAGACCCCGACGCCCCCGCCCCAAGCCCACCGCCCAGACCCCGGCCCAAGCAAGCCGCCCAGACCCCGGCCCAAGCAAGCCGTCCAGTCCCCGACGCCCCAACCCCAAGCCCGCCTCCCAGACCCCGACGCCCCCGCCCCAAGCCCACCGCCCAGACCCCGACCCAAGCAAGCCGCCCAGCCCCCGACTTCCCAACCCCAAGCCCGCCTCCCAGACCCCGACGCCCCCGCCCCAAGCCCACCGCCCAGACCCCGACGTCCAAGCCAGCCGCCCAGCCCCCGACGCCCCAACCTGTCACGACCCGTGCCCTAGAGTTAGGGCACGAGGACGTAACAACGCCCAGCCTACGCCGCAGTGTTGGCAGTAGAACGCTGTCCTAGGTCTCAATGCATCTAACAGTATAAGACTAAACAGTTTATACTCCCCGAATGGGGGTGACATAGCAGATACAATCTCAATCACATCTAAGGTAGAGCATGATAAGGATAGATAAAACATGAAATCCAAAATAAATACAGGAGATAAAAGTCTAAGTGCCTGAGATACATAAACCCAGAAATACATCTCAAAACTCAATACAGTAATCCACAAAGTAAGTACAGCTCCAGACAAAATGAAATAACTACCTAAACAACCTCTACTGTGTCTCCTCTAGGCTAGCAGGCAATCTCCAAGCTATCTGTAAAATTTATCAACAGGTCCAGTCAGGACTGGAGCGAGCACAATATATCTCAACAGTTCATAGCAGGTTAGAAAATGTAATCATGCAGTAAAGTAAGATATAAGTACTGAAAGAAGTGCAGTATGTAAACAGAGAGAGAACTGTAATAGAAATATCTACTATACATTGGGAACTAGCAGTGACTAGTGAGTCAGAGTACAATATGAACATGTAATACTCCCCCGTACCCCCGATCAATACATAAGGATCCAGCCAGGTTATGTTATATGATGCTATGTAGTAGACCCCGAAGGTGATAGACCCCGAGGGTGATAAGCCCCCGAAGGGTGGTAGACCCCGAAGGTGATACATAGTAGTCCCATAAAAATGGGAATTCTGGGGGTAACCCAACAGTGTAAGTCCCATAGAAATAGGGATTCTGGGGGTAACCCAACAGTGTAAGTCCCATAGAAATGGAGATTCTGGGAGTAACCCAACAGTGTAAGTCCCATAGAAATGGGGATTCTGGGGGTAATCCAACAGTGTAAGATTCCAGAAAGACTCTACGATCATGAGGGTACATGTCGTAAGTGATCAAAGAACCAAGAAGCATATGATACGCTATGAAAGTGAAACGCACAGAACATAGAGTACCCGATGCTCCCTAAGGATAACATCTCAAGAAAGGATCCATATAGTACCAATCCGTGTGACCAACATGACAGTACAAGTAAAGTAATCTACTGCAGAAAATAATTCTAAGCAGGATATGAAATGATCAGAGAATGTACTCGCCTCGATAACCTGAACAGCTGATAAGTATAGGCGGGTCCCACTTTCTGGGTCAATAGGACTTTTTGACGCCGGCTCATCGGAATCCAATTCCGGAGATACCGTTGAGTTCGTATCGTCATTCTGGACTCGTTGACATATAATTTGCTAGGTTTTGGTGGACATTGGGTCTGGCATGCATTTCGGTGCAAGTCGGATACCAATATCCGGGTCAACGGGTCATTTTGAGATCGGTTCATCGGAATCCAATTTCGAAGATACCGTTGAGTTTGTATCATCATTCTGGACTCGTTGACAGGTAGTTTGCTAAGTTTTGAGAACTTTGGCTCCGGCATGCATTTCCGTGCAAACCGGAATTCCAAGTTCTGGTCAACGGGCCAAATGGAGATCGGGTCAACAGAATCCAATTCTGGAGATACCGTTGGGTTCGTATCGACATTCTGATTTCGTGGACATATAATTTGTTATATTTTGTAGACTTGTTTTCTTGTACGTTTTTCGGTACAAAACGGCCCGCCTTCCAGAACCCGACGCCCCCGCCCAGTCCCCGATGCCCCAACCCCAAGCCCGCCGCCCAGCCCCCGACGCCCCCGCCCCAAGCCCACCGCCCAGCCCCCGACCCAAGCCAGCCGCCAAGCCCCGGACGGCCCAGCCCCAAGCGCGTCGCCCAGCCCCTATACCTAAGAGAGAGATCGAGAGAGAGAGAGGGGGTTACCTTCGGGAGAGAGAGAGGAGAGGACGCCGACGTCGACGACGACACCGACGTCGATCACCGAAGCCGACACTGGCGAGAGAGAGAGAGTGAATTTGGGGGGAATGCGAAAAGTTCCCCCCGCCGTTTCATTTAAAGTCTGGTACGTTTATATAGCGACGGACTAGCGACTGGTAAAAGACCGTCGCCCAGTAGTCGCCTATTTTGGTAAGTGCCGACTGAATATCCGTCGCTAAGTCGTCGAAAATATGTCCCGCCAATTTTCTACACAATTTCCGCCAAATAATCGACTGTGTAGCGACGACGGCAACTCCGTCGCTATAACACCGACACGCTAGCGACGGATGTGCGACCTTTCCTCCCCCTAAAATTAAAATAAAAATGGCAAAGGCTTGTAGTCGGTAATCAGTCGCTGAGCGGCCACAAAACTGTCGCTAATACCGACGGAATAATTCCGTCGCTAATAATCCGTCGCTAAATGAGCGTATTTTGGTAGTGTCCCTCTTTCTGCTTGAAGGCTTCAAACTGATTTCGCAGAAACTTGACTGCTTTAAGAGGGTCTCCTGGTGTTTGGGGAGTAGCAGATTGATTTGAAGGATTAGGATGAAGGACCACATGATAAGCACCATCCCCAACACCGAAATGACTTGGAGTAGCCTGTGCTTAAACGTGTATGACTTTCGGAACGGTAGTATTTAGAGGAGGTTGTACTCCCGGGCCTGTGTTGATAGGCAGAGAACCTGCTGCGTGTTCTTGGATTAGAACTGGGTTCACAATCGGTGGAACATCATATTGTGTCATGATTACTGCGTGCATAATTGTAACCATGTCAGCCATTACCTTCAGGTTAGCTTCCAAAGTAGCAATTCTTTATTGTTGGGTAGCATAACTGGAAGCGTCTTGCTCCTCGTTTATTACGTAAGCAGACAATTATCTTGATACGAAGGATGAACTAGTAGATAGGATAGTCCGACCAGAGTCTTCGCTGTCGGCATCAGAGTCTAGTGGACTACTACCCTTAGGGTTAGAATAGGGAAGATTCCTTTGACCGAGGAGATCTCGGCTTCTTGATCGTGTATTTTGGTAGAGTCCTTCAGAGGAGTCAGGATCTTAATTGCGGATTTGTCGGTTCGACAGTCGTGATGAATTACGTCTTGGGCGTCTTTTACCTCCAGTGCTATGAGATGTCATATTGACAGAAACAAGTAACAGTTCATCTTCATCCACCAAGACCACATTGGGAGGTCGAGAGTAGTCAGGAAGTCGAGAGTAATTCAAATGGTTGAACACATATCGTTTTGCTAACTTGCAGCAACACTTGACGTCAATTTCATATATGCGACAGCGATATTTGTCGCATGCAATTGATGATGCACGAAGTGAATTATCTTCGTCTATCATAATCACATCAGAAGAGCGAGGGTAATTCGAGCAGTCAAAGACCGACTGTTTGGCTATCTTACAGCAATACTTGATCGCAATCTCATGATATTGATTACAGTAATGTTCATTCTGCGGAGTCATTGCTGCACGGGATCAACTCGCAGTCTTCCGCTTTTGTAGAATGAGTTCGCGAAGATCTGGTACATTAGCAGGAAAAGAAGAAGAAGAAGGCAGATTCTGCCTGATTACATTAGAAATATGATGTATATTCATAAATTTTTGGGTTCCCTGCATGTATAGGGCAGTACTAAGTTCATTGGCGTAGGTGAGTGGGTTATGGCTCTTAAAAGCCCTCACGCAAGTTAGTAGTTGGCGCAGACTGCATTGTAGTCTTTTGGCGCGCCATCTGACTAGTTTGAGAAATTTTTGCTCTACGCCTATTAAGATAGGCGCGGATGTCAACATCTGACATCACTTGATTGCTAGTCTGTGACACCCTTAGCTTCCCCTATTCTGTTCTTGATATACGTAGAGTAGAAAGATTATGGTGCTAGCATAATTGGTGTGGGACAGCTTGGCACAAATCAGCTTGGTATAGAGTAGGCAAGATGCCTTGGTACTCTGTGCGCACTGGCACAACATGCTTGGCATGGCACTTATGGGCAGAAGGAAGCGAACTCTGAATAGAACCTACTTTCTTGGAAGTAGAGTTCTTGTTTAGAGATGCTTTGGCACTGATTGGCGCAGAAGCACAATCGAATGAGTTTTTACCAAGTCGAGGACTGGGAAACAATGGGGAGTGACCATAGGGCACTTTCCCTTATCTTGAGTAGCAGCAGCCACGTCATCTTTAAGTACTTTTGGATGATAGTTGATTGATTGGCGCCAGTTGATGAATGGCGCATGGTGTTGAGAAGTGCCAACTTGCAAAACGTGCTGAGTATTGATTATGTGAGGAGTCGGTTACTTCGTGCCAATGATAAATAGCACGGAGTAACTGACAACCATCATTATGATGGATCTGACATAATTTTCTCGAGCGTCTCACGCTCGAAATTCAAAAAGATTTTTCTTGACTTTCGTGTTGTCAGTCATTATGACTGACGACTTAGCTTCTCAAGGAAGCTCACACGTAGCAGCCAGACGCCATTTAATGACATGTGCCATTTGTTGTTGAGCGCTATTTGATGTTGGGTGCTATTTGATGGATATGACCTGGCGCCATCTGTGAATGGCACAATGCATTTTTTGTGTTTTTAAAGCTTCTACACTCTTTCCCTCTCTCCGGGTGAAGACACTCTCCTCCGAGCACATGAAGCCCCAGGTAATCTAATTTTACGGCATAAATGTCTAGGCAGATTTTAGGGAAGAAATCTTATTTTTATGGTAGAAATGTTTCCGTCGGTGAGATTCCATCACTGACTAGCTCTCACACGTTCGCCCACAATATGATTTCGTCATCGACATCAGAAGGTTTTCGTCAGTAATTCTTTTCATTCTTTTTGATGATTCACAATATGATTTAAGCTCTAACTATCGTTGTTTTTATCGCATGAAATATCTACCAATTTTGTTCGAATTTTTGTTCTGATTTTAGTACGGGGGCAGATGTACTTTGTTATATATGCGATAATTGTAAAATAAAATTTGAATATCCAACTTCATAAATTATAGCTGAAATGTGTAAGTATCTGAAGTCCTCAAGTGCTTGGTGTCACTGAGTCCTCTGTTTATAGTAGATGAAGTCTTCAAGTTTATATTTTGCACATTGAGAGACAGATATTCGCTTGGGCCGATATTGGATCATTTGCCGCTCACTTGTATTTTTTGCAATGGATCGAATCGGGTTGTGTGGCCAGAGACCCACTTGCTTCTAACGTTCTGCACCTTCTAACATAAATCAAAGATGTTGAATTGTCTTAACGCTTTTTCTTTGTTCATTCATGCGAATCTATCGCATTAGTTCGATTCATTTCTCGCATATGTGCCTTTTCACTTCTTTCTAAAATGTGTAAATATCCGAAGTCTTCAAGTTCATTTCACATATTCCATTTTCTTTTCTTAATTTTTGTTTTTTGCTTGGTGTCACTGAGTCCTCTATTAACAGTAGATGAAATCTTCAAGTTCATTGCTCATATTTTATTTTCTTCTCATTTTTTGTTTTTGTTCGGTGACACTGAGTCCTCTATTTATAGTTAGATTATGACTTCAGTAAGTTTGATGTTCTACATGGAAGTGACCATTAATTTCATTGTTAGCTTAATCTTTCAGGATTATTTTTTGTAAATTGCTAATTATATTGGATAAGACTTTTTTAGAGCAAAATTTTGTAATACCATTTATGTGATTTTTATCATCAGCATCTCCACGACGGAAACCACCATCACCTACGCGAAGACGGTCTCCTTTAAGGAGAGCTGACTCACCAAGGCGTCGACAAGATTCACCCCCTCGCCGTCGTGTGGATTCACCTGTGCGTCGTCGAACAGATTCTCCTCCTCATCGTCGTGTTGAGACACCACCTAGGAGAAGGGCAACATCGTCTGCCAGAAGACGCTCTCCATCACCTGCTCCAAGGAGGCATAGGTCACTTGCAAGGTTTATTTCACGGGATGCCTGTCGTCTTGTACTTGGTCTTATCAGTTGCTAAGGCACTAGGAATTCAATAACCTTCACAATTGCAAGGTTTCTCCGAGAAGTGAACGTGGTAGCCCAATCCAAAAGCGCTCTCCAATTCCTCCTAGACGACGGTGCAAAATCCTTATCATTTGGAATTTTGGTTATCATCTAATTTATATTATTTGTCTATGTTGGTCATTTTGAAGGTAAAAATACCATTATGTTGCATCAAACAACCAGAGATGCAAATCTCAGTTTTACTACCTTTGCTCAATTTAGGCGTTAACTGACATCCAATGTTCCAAACTAGCCATTGTGAAGGTAAAATACTAGTGTTAGATGCCTTCATTTTACATGTAGAAAGATGTCAAATAATGTGCCACTTAATGACATATATCCCGAATATTCTTGTTTAGTTTTTCCAAGATTTGGGATTATTTGGAATTTGTAATTAGTTGTGAACTGTTGGAGCAGATATACTTGCACATTATTTATGCAGTTGATCAATCTTTATATGCTTGCAATGTTGTCAAGAGTAGTCAAATAATGAGAAGCATGATGATTTTAAATCGGATGAGTTGGATAGTATTTGCGAAATATGAATTGATGTATAATGCAAACACGTCTTGGCTTCATATGGTCTAGCTACATCAATGAATTGCTAATCCTCGTCAACATCCAATACGTTATACATTGGTTTCTTTAGTCTTGATATCAGTTGCTCTATGACAATTAGATAATATCATTTTAAGCACATGCTTTTCCTCTTGTTAATTTCTCTAACTGTTGTAGCTAATTAATTTTGCTTAACTTGGATAATGATGTGTAGCCTATATTTGGTGGTTGTGAATTAAATTCCACCTGTTTACTGAAAAGTCGAACAATGGGATCTCATCGAAAAGCAATTATCTTCTGCCACAGAACTTTGGTCCATTGATTGGACCTCTATTAGTTCTTTTAAATGATTTGTTAGGAAAAGGTGTTTGCAGTATTTGTTCAAATCAGAGTTGCGTCCACCTGCTATTCTTCTTGGTACTGTAGGCAATAGTTGTTCACTTTTATTACAAATGCAATAGGTTTTTTCTATGGGCACTACCAAAATTGCTAGGGGCTAGCCCAAAATTTTTCAAGTTTATTACAAGTTTGCCATCCAAAAATTTTGCTAGGGGCTAGCCCAAGCACAACTATAAATACCAATTTTCATTTTCTCTCTCCTTCTTCTCTTTTCTTTTCTCCCTCAACTATTTTCTTCCCTCATTCTCTTCTCTTAGGTCAAAAAATTAAAACCCTAATTTTTTTTCTTTTCTCCCTACATTTTTGGCAAATTGTTCTCTCCCTCAACTCTAGGTCCTGATACTGAAACTCTAAAAGCTATTGTCCTCTCCTCCAATTTTAACTAGGTCTCACATTGTTTTGCCTTATATGTTAGTGGAGAACCTTGGCCGGTAACCTAATCTCCTCGATTGTCAAAGTTTTGATTGGTTATAAATAATGACAAGCATGGCATGGCAAGTACTGATTTTTGCATTTGAAATTTGTTCTGGTAGACCAATATCAACCAATTTAATGGAAACATTTTGCTGACTCATGGAAACTCAACAAAGGAAACCTGCAAAGTAGAAATTAATAACCCAAATATACTTACATAAGTATCAATGAGACTGAATGCCTTTCCTAAGATACCTTTCCTCATGGTGTCCATCTCAATGACTTGCTTTGCAAGCTACAATAAAACAAATAAGGAATTTAGTCTTTGAAGGATGTGGTATATTAAGATAGTAACAAATATGGTTTATTAAGCTAGTAAAAAAAATGTCCAGCATGTTAAAGCATTACTGAAGAATGCTTTGAAGATGAAAATTCGAAATATCACAAGCGAGTATCCATTTCAAAATGACCAACCAAAACACTAGATAGCTGAGCTTTAAAGCTATCATAAACAACAGCAAGGATAAGATTTGTGAGGAAGTAAACACCCAACAGAACATAAACAACAAAAAACAGGGATGACCAGCGGGACGTCCTGTTCAAAAACAAGCATCACATTAGAACTCCAGAACAGATGGTAACAAGTCTGATTCGACATGATCCTTTGACTAAAGGTTTAAAAGACAATACAATAAAACATCGAAAAGTTCACAACAGGTGTAACCCTCAGATAGCAAGAACAGGTTACTACTCTGCTATGGTTGAAGTCAAAAAAAACATTTTTTGTTTCTGAAAATGCCAACTTACTTGTAAGCAGGAATCCATACATCAGGACAAACATTTGATACAGAGTAACACCAAAGGAATAAAACACGGTCTTTCCCTGTTCAGTGTCTTCAAATGTGACATATGCTAACCAGCTGGCGAACAAAAGGAACAGCAGCGAAAGTGCCTGAATTGGAAGAAAGCATACATGAAGTAAATATCTAAAAGCTCTGGGTCAAGTGTTACAATGTATATGCATATGAATGAGGGAAGTTTTGACTAGGACTGCTAGCACCCTGGCAGTCCTACTTCAGTGTAGGACTGTCAAGGGTGTGGCAGTCCTATCTAAAAAGCTCTGTGATGAATTTATGTGTAAATCAAATTCACACAGAGATTCATAGATAGGACTGCCACACCCTTGGCAGTCCTACACTGAAGTAGGACTGCCAGGGTGCTGACAGTCTTATCCAGCAAGTTTTGGATAGGACTGCCAGCACCCTGGCAGTCCTACTTCAGTGTAGGACTGCCAAGGGTGTGGCAGTCCTGATACTGAAACTCTGTGTGAATTTATGTGTGAATCAAATTCACACAGAGATTCATAGATAGGAGTTCAAATTGCCACACAGAGTCAAATTGTCAAATTGCCACAGAGTCAAATTGCCACAGAGTCAAATTGCCACAGAGTTCAAATCATCACAACCACAGAGTCAAATTGCCACAGAGTTCAAATTGTCACACAGAGTTGAAATCATCACAACTACAATAATTCATCACAACTACTTAGTCCCAAACATTCCACATCCAAATTAAGTTTCAAAAAAGCAAAATATCCACAATAATTCATCAAATGTACGTTACTAATCCACAGCCAACTAAAGTTTGAATCATGAAAAATATCGAAATCCATCTACATATCATGTCGGGCCTTGGAACGAGACTCCCTATTGTTCATGAAGGGGAAGTCGACCACGTCGTCAATGCGCTCAAGCTCGTTGGCGACGGCGACACACTCATCACTTTGGCAACCTCTCCGGAGTGTCTGCGCCAACTCCTTGACCCTTTGAGACTGAAAATGAAAGTATAAATGAATTAAGTCTACAAATATGAAATTCTCAGTCTTATTACAAATGAAAATTAGGACTGTCACATTCCTGGCAGTCCTCTTTCAAAATAGGACTGCCAGGACTGTGGCAGTCCTAATTTTCATTAGGACTGCCACATTCCTGGCAGTCCTATGTCGTGAACCCGAACTCCAATAACGAAATCCTATTTTGTCGTGTTCTAGGGTTAGGGTTTCAACATAAATTTCGGGTTTCATGTGTTCGAAAATAAGGGAAGAGAACGTGCAAGAGATTATAAACCTATTTTACAAAAACTTTTTCAAGAATTAAACCAATTCTAGGGTTTCGAATATAATGTAAAAAATTTCGAAGAAATTAGGGAAGAACGTACCTGGATTCCGGTTGCTTTGACTTGCGTGTCATCTTTTCGAGAATCTTCGTGGAGGGATTGAGAATGGAGTGATGGAGAAGAAGAAATTAGGGTTTAGGAGATGGAGAGGGAGAGGGAGAGAGCTTTCTTTCTTTTCTTCTTGAGGAGAGAGAGTCAATAATGAAAATGAAATAAAATTTTTGGGTTTGGGGGGGTTGGGCTGCCCCTAGCAATTTTTGGGTGCCCCCTAGCAATTTCTCCACATTCGTGGGCTGCCCCCTAGCAATTGATGCCCCCTAGCAATTTTGGTAGTGCCCATAGAAATAATCATGCAATAATGCTTTATGCCTATCCTTCAGGTTAGCCACATGAAACATCTTTTATCATTTAGCTCGGCTATCTCCTTGTAATCTAGTGACTGCCACATCTTTTTAACTGCTGGAGCTAATATGTCTCTCCTACTGGGCTGTGCATTTTATCTTCATTACACATGTAGAAGCGAATGTTAAGAAGAGAGAAAAACATACATGGAGGGTAAACCAAAGCAATCTAGACTATCTGGTAAAGAATGTGGTATGGCAGGGTAGAGTTCTCTGGAGTACTTAATAATACAGTAATGTTGCTTCTTTTATATTGATAGAGAATAAAGTTTTTTTATATTGTTTATCATAACCATGAACAATAATGTAAATGTAAACTGTTCCAATTTATGTCATGTTTGGCTGCTGATTTTGGTTTCTTATGTGCAAACTGCAACACAACTCACTTTATCAGAAGTTTTGTACTAGACTAAACTTAGAAAAATAGATGCTCATGTTTTTAATTTTTGTGAACTTATCCTTACATGTTTATGTTTATTACTTGTAATTGTGCTAGTTATGTTTTATTATGTACCTGTATATTATACTTTACTACCCTGTAAAGCATTCACTATTTTTAAAACTGTATCTTGTTCACTTAGCTCTAGTACTTTTGTTGTAAAGGACTTGTAAGGACAACTCTGACAAGGCATTTGCTGATTGCTCACTTACAAAAGAGAAGATAAATGCAGAGATCAATACAGAGTTAGGGATTTCTGACGAGGATGAATCTTCTAGTGCTAAGCCCAGTTCTAAAGGAGCTGAACCCTCTAAGTTAGCAGGTAAGAGTTTGATAAAAAAATAATAACACACCTAAGGTCCTTCACGATTTGGCCATGTATACTACTTTGTATGAGATAATTATAAAGAAAAGGTGCACAGTGCCACAAGGCTTCCACTTATGCAGGGTCTATGAGGGATCAGTTATATCTATAATAATTTTGTATGGTATAAGTTTTGTTACCGCTTTAATGTAATTTGATGTTGCAGCTTCTCTAGAAGCCTCATTGAATGCTATCAAGTCCAATGTGTTTCTGCATCATAACCGTAGAACTCAGACTATCGACGAGATTTGACTTATCTCTTTATTATCTTTTTAATACTCATTATTGTGTTTTATTATGTGTTTCTTCATCTTTGTTGTGGAGATATGTGCAAGTATTGAATTGAATGAATGGTTTTCATTATTGCCTTTGGACTTTGATTAAGGTAGTGACCATGATATGCATGTACTCACGCATTCATAATTTCTTGTACATTAAGTGTCCGAATTGGACTGTTGCTGCATCAACTAGAATAAATCATGATTTAGATCTGAGCAAACTAGTTATAGTTCCCATGTCCTAGTTATTCCAGTAAGGATCTCCTTTGGGGTGGAATAGTTTGTAATTGTATCTTATAGTAAAGCAACAAAGCAGAGTGCCAGAGACCACAATGGGTTAACTAGATACAAAATGAAACTACTCCAACTATTAGGGATACTTAACAATCATTTTTGTGTGTGTATCGTGCAAAAACATACTGATACAAGACTTGCTAAATATTGGAAATGATAGTTTGACATGCAAAAACATACAGGTATTGCAAAATTGGTGTTGCCTCAATGTTTCTATGCATATTATGTCATCACAAACTAGTATTTAAAACTCGCCCAATACTACATGCATCTTATGGAACACTTATAGACGGAAATGATGAATTATGATCTTATAGCTACATTTTTTAAAAAGTGGAGGCATTGAGAGGATCATGTCTTAAGTGGACTACTACAGACCCTAAATAAACTGTTCTTCCGTTAATACAATGTAGTCAGGTACGTTGCACAAATACGGACATAGATCAGGTATGGACATGATACAGATACCATTTACAGATACCATTTTCCCGTGGCAGTGTAACAACGGTGATAAGGGTTTTCTTTAGAGTCTATCTAGTTCAAGAAATTTGCAGGTTTTTTGGTTTGGTTCCTCGAGTTCCTTTGTTTGACAATTAATTAAAACTGTCCAATTCCAATAACATGTCTTTATGCCCTTAAGATACTACCTAGTTTGTATGTCTCGAGGATACATGTATACATATTCTGCTATGGTACATGTATGGAATACAACTTATAATAATTTGCTAATAGGAAAAGGAAAAAAAATCAGCTTAGTGTCTTTGATATTTTTTTATAATTTGAACCGAATTTTACTTTAATTATGTAAATGCAGGGCCAAATTAAAGTGGCGGAAGAGAGGCAAAAAATACAAGCAAGTTTTAATGGTGGCAATGGTATCACAATCTTAGAAGACTTCAAAAATGATCGTATTGCTGAAGTTTATCAACCTGAGAAAAAGAAAAGTTATTGTCGTGCAATCAGCTCTACCTCCTACGAAGAAATTTATAGCTTTTTTTTTTTTTTACTTTTTGACATAATTTTGGTAACTCTATTGAACTTTATGTTGTAGTGCAATATCAATTTTATGGCCAACAACATCAGTTGTAAGTGCAAGCAAGTACAGTCCTGCAGATGTAAAGGAAACTAAAGAATACATGTTCAAAAATGTTAGTACTTGTGAAAACATTGACTTTAGCAAGATGCATTTCCTATCTAAGTTGTTTTCATCTTATAGTATGTTGTGGGTACTTATTAACTTGTAGATGGACCTAAAGCTTCCCATGTTACTGTTTGTGCTCAGCAGTGGAAAAGATGGCTAGCAATCTATTAGTTAGGAAAATAATTAATTAACAACATTTTTTTTACTGTTAGGGAATATAATTTACCAACACATTTTCACTATTAAGAAGTATAATTATCCAATGCTTTTTACTATTAAGGGATATAATTTACCAACACTTTTTTATAGTTGGGAAAGTAATTTTCATAACGATATTTTACTGTTAGAAAATTTTACTTCCCAATGGTTTTTTTACTGATAGAAAAAAAATTCCTAATGGTAAAAAATCGTTAAAATGACCGTTAGAAAAATTCGCCATATATCCAATGGTAAAAAAGTGTTAAGAAATTTTTTTTCCTAACGCTTATAGTCGTTAGAAAATGACTGTTTTGGTATAGTGCTAGCTTTGAACTTATCAACCGTTCCGTCGGCCTTCATCTTCTAATTTAAGATCCATTATTACATCTTATAGATTTTGCTTCTTCGGGCAGACTGATCAATATCCAAGTGTTATTGTATGTTATGGAATCAATCTTGTCATTGATTGCCTTCTTCTAGAAAGCAGCATATTTGGTCTTCATTATCTCATCATAGGTAAGCAGATCTGCTTCCTCATGATAGGTGACGAAGTCTTCACTGAAGTCCTTCGGCCTCCTCACTCGCTTCGATGAAGGCTCTATGAGTTCTAGTTCATCTATTGCATCTTAAATAACAACCTTGTCTTGAACTAATATTTCTTTGGAAGTGCTAGGTTCATATATGTTTACTGTGTTCTACGGAAGATCTGCTAGAATGACATTCTTGTGCATGGGAAACTTACCTTTAAAGAATTTAGCATCGAGATTCAATGACTTGGTTTTCTTTAAGATCAAGGAACCTAAGAGCGTCACTCTCAGCATAACCTAGGAATATCGTCTTCGTTGTCCTTGTTCCTATCTTCTAGATCTTGATGTCAAGAAGCATAACATAGGCCAGACACCCCCAACTCGGATAACATTCAAGTTGGGTCTAATTTTGATCCAGAGTTCATGTGGATTATGGTCTGATTTGGCAAATGTCACTGTTAAAAATGATCATATCCGTTAGAACAACTTCCCCCAAAAGTAGTTTGGAAGACCAATAGTCTATAGTCAACAATATTGACTTCATCATCTCTATCAACGTCCAATTCTTTCTTTTTGCTACTCCATTTGACTGAGGAGAATACGGAGCAGTTGTTTCATTGACAATTCTATATATGTTCTCAGTAAAATGTTGCAAATTCAATAAAAAAAAGTCTTCTCCTCGACCATTTCTAAGTCTCTTGAGTTGTCCCGTTTGTCATTCAACTTCAGCCTTGAAGTCTTTAAACTTCTCAAACACTTCATCTTTCGATTTGAGAAGGTAGACGAACGCGTACTTTGAGAAGTCATCGATGAAAGTAATGAAATACTTCATCTCGACCTTTGTCGAGAAGTGCTTGAAGTCATAGATATCTGAGTGCACCAACTCCAGAAGATTTGTACTTCAGTTCACCTGCCTGAACGACTTTCTTATGATTTTAGTCTGAGCACAAACTTCACATTTTTTACCTCTTTACCCCCATATTTGGAGAAGAGGTCAAGACTAGATATCTTGTTAATTCTTGTACAATGAACATATCATAGTCTATTGAGCCATAACTCAGAAGAGTAGCTAGAAACAGACACTTCATTGATACATTTATCTAAAGTTACAAATTGATGTTTGAACATTTCTTTGGTACAAAAGGCATTTTCAAAGTATGCTTCTTTATATCATGACATCATCATCTGGCCTGCATTAATATATATCCTTAAGCCTGTGTCTCATAGCAGACTTTCAGAGATCAGACTCTTGAGAATAATTGGTACGTGCTTCAAATTCTCCAGAGTAAGTGTCTTCCCTGAAGTCAGTTTCGGTACCAGTTCTGATCCCCATAACTTCAACTTGTGATTTGTTCGACTCAAAACCTTCTCACCAGTTGGTTCATAAGTAGTGAACAGTTCTTTCTTTAAACAAACGTGAAAAGATGCACCCGTATCCACCCACTTGTCCGTGTATATGCCAGATGACTCAACCTGCATAATCATAACAACCAAGTTAAGCTCTCATTGCTTTTTATGTGTCTGCTTTGGCTTGGACCTGTAGCCTTCTTGTAGTGGCCGTTCTTGCCTCAGTTGTAGCAGACCATGTCGTTGCTTGACTTGGGCTTGAACGAATGAGACTTCACCTTCAGATGGTTGAAGTCTTGATTCTTGTTGTTGTGAGAAACCTTCAGCTTCCCCTTTGTATCTTCAGCATGCATCATGTTTGGCATAGCAAACTGTTTGGACAGTGTGTCCACCACTTTGATATGAGCCATGGCTTCATCTTCGATATGAATCAAGTGCAAAAGATCTTCTAGTTCGATCTCCATCTTTTCACGGTACATGTCATATGCAAATTTGTTCCAACAGGAAGGAAGTTTGGTGACATTGGCCCCCACATGAACTTGTCTTCTTGCGTCATGCTTTCCTCCTCAAGTTTTTGCTGCAATTTTAGTAACTCCTTGGCTTGCGACATCATAGTTTTTTCATCTTCAAATTGCATTTTGAAGAGTTTGTCGGCGAGATATATTTTGGACATTTTCTCAACGGTCTTGTACTGCTTTTCAGGAGAGTCCAAGACGTATCTTTGCGTTAATGTTTTTGTTGTACGATTCTGCCATAGAGTCATCATTGGCATTAAGAATCAACAACTTGCACAGGTAATTGTCCTTTTTCCATTTGTACTGCTTGTCAATCGCGTTGGCAAGTGCAAGCTCATCTCCAGTTGGCTCCGGATCAGTCAACACATACGCAAAGTTAACAAGTTAAAGATTGAGTCTATTTTTTTTTTCTTCAAGATGTTGTAGTGTTCTCCATTGAACCTTTCAAGTTTTCCTTCGTCACTATTTCCCTTTTTTTAGTCGATACTTAACTTGCTTGCAATATATATACTTTTTCTATGATACTTAACTTGTGATATATGTAGTTAAGTTGTGATATATGTCCGCATTGAAAATGTACTTTGAAGCGTGACCGACATAAAAAATGAGTCCAGCACATAAATCAAAAAATCAAAAAAAAAAAAAAATAGTGGATCCAGGAGGCCCACTTATCAGGTGTGATTGACTTTATTCATGTTCAAAGAATGAGGAAGACGAGGGTAGGAACTAGGAAGATGAAAATAAAGGAAAGCTTTGGAACTTTTAATTGGTGAGTAATTTGCATTTCCAAAGGGAAGTTGCATTCAAAAGAATTGTCTCATACAAAGGGACACTCAAATCTCTTATTAATAGCTTCTGTGACTCTATATAGGATATGTACAAAAAAAAGGTAATTGTTTATGACAATAATGGTTGTGAAGAAAATAAAAGTTATGGGAGAATCTCCATAATAGGGCCACCAAGAGGAAGCCACACTAACTAAATAGATAATATCTAATAAAAAAAATTGGTTTTTGGAATTAAACATTACTATTTATGTTCTTGATATTGTTATGAATAAAGTAATTTTTCCGTTATCTGATCTTCGGGTTCAGCAAGTAAAGAACATCTACACTTAGGTACGAAGAAAAGGTGGGAGAAAAATAAAGATGAAGACTAAGCGAAAGGAATGACCCTTTTTTTTGTTTGGAAGAAAAATGGAGGGATTAGTTTTTCTCCTATCTTTAGGAAAATCAATTTTCCAAAAGTAGAAGAAAAAGTGGATGTTCATCTTAATTTACAATTATAATATATAAAAATTATATTATTTTAAAATAGTTCGATGAAGTTAAATGGTAAATAAATATTATTAGTTGAAGATATAATTGATAAAATATATATTTTTTTTCATTCACTTTTTCTTCCATATCAAACAAAAGTGAATTACTTCCAAAAAAAATTTATCCTACCAAACATAAAAGAAAAAAATAGTCTTTCTTTCGCATATGGGTAAAATATTTTTTTTATTTTTCTTCCTTCCTTCCACTTAAGGACATACTATTGTCCCTCGTGGTGGAAAATACATGTTGTATATCTCCAAATAGTATTAATATATATGTCGATCTTCTAAGATGACGTGTTGGAGTTCAGTCTGAATTTGGTAACAACATATTTGTGGAATTCAAATCTAATTAAATATTTGATTTGATTATATTTGGATGTCCATAATAGGTGTTGTGCTATTTTAGATATAATAGGATTCTTATTTTATGAAATCATATTATGATCTAAAATATGATATTGATGTGCTACTTTAGGTGAAATAGGATTCTTATTTGAGGGCTTCCTATTTAACAAATTATATTATGACCTAAAATAGAATTTTCTCATCCTATATATATGGGGTGAGGATGGAGGCACAAAGTACACATCACAAAGTGGAGATTTGGGACAAGAAAATCAAAGAGAAAGTCCGTACTTTGCTCCGTAGTCATCAACTTTGGTTAGGAAGATTGTTACGGGTTGATGAGTAATCTCAATTGTAATTTTTTTTTTTCTTCTTGAGAGTGGTGACGGGGTTCAACCTATTAGGACAAAAGATTTTTTATCTGAGTTATTAAAGGTTAGAATCTGTCCAGGTGAAGTACTTCACCGCCATATACTTGTCTTCATCTTGTACTTGGTGTCCGTTAGACGGGAGTTAGTTTTGATCAGATGGATTGACAAACACTTTCGTACGCGGCCAACATGACAGACCTCAAAACAAGAGCCTTTGACATCTTAGAAATACCAACACAAAAACGAAAGCCTCGCCAGCAAAAGCTTAGAAAATGTAGAGAAGGAGAGATTACTCTCTCTCTCTCTCTCTCTCTCTCTCTCTCTCTCACATTCTTTTTAAAGAGTGCAACCATATACTTGAGCCCATATGGGCCCCATAAAACCAAGTTAATATGGTCACTAACAGCCCAAATAAAATCTGTAATAAACCCAAAAAAGACCTTAATAAACATGTGCCAAAAATCAACCCAACAATTATAAAATTAGGTGTATGAACCTAGTTATGAATTTGTCCAAATCCGTAGCGAGTCACGATTCATTCCATATTCATGACAGATCCAATAATAATAATAATAATCTATTCTACTATATAATAGAAAAACTTAGATGGTGAAACTTTTAAATTTCGAAAATACCCTTACATACTTATACTAATTAAAAATAGTTCATTAATTTTAATAAGGACAACTTAGTAATTAGGAAGACTACATTTTGGTCTTCCTAAAAATTTTTTCTAAACTAATTAAGAAATGTTAAAATACGTGTAAGACACGTGCACATATGCTAGTAATAATAATAATAAAATTGAAGAGCCAATCATCCCTAGTCCAAAGTTGTTGAGATAAAAGGCATCCGTTCTATCTATCTAAATTCGAATTGGAATGTGAGCGAATTATTATTTCTTGGCATCTATATAATAAAAGAGTAAGGGTTGGAGGGAGGCAGTGGATACGAGACATGTATACAATATGTGTATAATTTGAAACGTTACGCTGTACATTGTAAAAGAAAATGTTCTGAAAAAATTGAGCATTACAAAATTTTCCTTTATCCTGAACTATTGTCTATTTTGCTAAAGGTCTGCCTAGTAACGATATTTTTACCGATTTTTGTGTGTTTTTAAACCGACCGTTTATGAAAACCTCTTGTTAGTTAATTTTTTTTAGGCACTGGTTTTGGTTATGGGTGAGCTTTCAGTTTATTCGGTTTAAATCGAACCGAAATAGTCAAAATCGAATAAACCGACATTCTAAATACTCAAAACCGAAACTGAACCGAATAAGCCAAAACCGAATCCCGACCGGGCCGAATAACCAATTCAGTTTATTTGTTTTGTTCGGTTGGATATTTTCTATTGTTTAATGGGCCACACCCAAAGTTAGATTCGTTGTTAATTAAAAATTACAATTTTTATACACACATTTGTTGAATTTTAAAGTTGTACACAAAGTTAGACTAGTTGTTAAACTATCAAATTGGACTTCAAAATACATACATAGAATTGTTGTTTTCAAAATATACAAATTTTAAATCACAAAATATGCCTAAAATTGAGGGTATTTATATAATTGTATAAGTTTTTTTCGATTTTCGGTTTTTGACCGAAACCGAAATCGAAACTGAATAAAAATAAATTAGTATTTGAAAATCAAAATTGAACCGATTTTTTTAAAACCAAACCGAATCTCTTATTTGGTTCAATTCGGTTCGGATTTCGGTACAAAATCGAATAATGCTCACCCCTAGTTTTGGTCGGCTCAAAATTCTCCAAAAATCGGTATAGTATAATTTTGGATGGCTTTATAAACACTTCAAATCGACGTATTTTGAGAGCTTTTATTATTTTATTTCATTTATATTCTCACAAAAATATATAATTATAAATACTAATATACTTCTCTATTTAATTTTATTCGTGTAAAAGAAATTCAGAACCGTTCGTTAGTAGATTACTAAGTATGGATTGGACTGGTTTAAAAATCGTTACTTAAAAATCACTCAAAACTGGACCCTCATAACTATTCATAAACGGTACTCTAAAAATATCTCATAACTGCTATCCCTATAATTGTCAAGCAGACCCTAAAGAAAGGTGATGTCAAATAGGCCATATAATTTTAACTTCCACACGGGACTAAGACTAGAGATAATAATGGACTGGGTCAGGTGGGCTTCTGTCCGTGTCGCTCAATTATGTTGAAAAAAAATTCTTATATTTTACTACTCAATTCAATCTATAAGATACGGCCAATAAAATAAATTTGACCGTTATTTGGAGAGAACAAAAAAGATATGTGTCATCCTCGTTGCTTTTCGGGGATTGCTGGATGACAATACTCAGTGGAGAGGTCGAAGAGGAATGGAGCTCAACTGTAAAAAAATTAGTTTTAAGGCCACGTTTGGTTCGTGTAATTAAAAAAATAGTGCATTTTCTTTGTTTAGATGGCAAAGGGAAGGAGGAGAAAATGAATTTGATTTCTAAGTTGAAGGAAAACGGAAGAAAACTAGTTCTTCCTATTAATCCAAGGATTCATTTTTCTCTTCTAAGGATTCATTTTTTCTCTCAATTTTTTTAACTTTTTCAAACAACAAAAAAAAATTGATTATAATTACAATTTTCAAAGAAAAAAATATATTAAAGAATCAATTTTATTTTCTTTCATTTCTTTTTCCTTTTCGCGAACCTAAGAAAGTCTAATTTTAAGGTCACATTTGGTTCACGGAATTGGAGTTTTGGAAAAGAAAAGTGGCTCATTTCCTTCGTTTAGATGTCTCATTTTTCTCCTCTAAGGATTTGCTTTTCCTTCCAAGTTTTTTGACTTTTCCAAGCAACAAAAACGAAATTGATTAGAATTGCAAATTCTTAAAGGAAAGAAAAAATCAAAAAAAATTAATTTCCTTTCCTTTTCTTTCCTTTCCGCGAACCAAACGAGGCTTAAGAAAATTTCAACTTTATGCTCTTTTTCAATATGTTTCCAATGCCAGATCATTATTATTTTTTATATGATCTTCGGATTTCCTACCTGGCCAGCTACTGTGCCATACCGGTCTTTAGAATAAATGAGGCTGAAAATATGCAGTGGTTTATTACAGATCGTGAAAGGGGATCGACGCGTGAACCGATTGTTGGAGTGGGTGGGGTTTCCAACCTATGTGGAGATGACCCCGGAGTGCGACGAGCGCCATTCGTGTGTCGAAGAAGCTCGGAAAGTAGGCGACGCGGAGTCGCTGCTGCTGTTGGTGACCCAGAAGGAGGTTCTGGAATGAGGCAGCCGAGTTCGGGCCGAACTCGGTCCCAGGCCGAGTTCTGGCCGAACTCGGTCCCAGGCCGAGTTCTGGCCGAACTCGGTCTGGCTCTTCCAGAAGTTGGCCGTCCAGTGCTGTTTGCCCGACACAGAGTTCTGGCCGAACTCTGTGTCGTCGGGGGCTGAAGCGGGATTTCGGGTGAGTTTTCACCATTGGATCTAATCCAACGGTCCAGGTTGGTTGCGGGATTGGGGAGTTAAGTTGGGTTTTCCCAACCCTAATTCATTACGCCATAACGCAACGTAACACAACTTGGAGAGAGGAAGGAGGCAAGAGTGCCATTACAACTTCGGAAGAGAAGACGGAGGATTGAAGGTCATTTTCGAAGGAGATCGTGTTTCGGGTAATCTCTACTCGTCGTTCTCGCTCTTCGTAGCCTTGTAATCATTGTTCTTATCTCTGAGTGTTGTGGGGATCCGATTTGGATCGGGAGGAGTTTGTAGAGGGTGTAATTCTTCTATTCCATTAGTGGAGGCTTCTCAGGGTTGGACTCCGATCGTCCCGTGATTTTTTTCCGCAAGGGTTTTCCACGTCAAAAATTTTCTGTGTCTGCGTGGATTGTTTTGTGTGTTTGTTTTTGGGTTCGTGCGTTTGTACTGCTCGGTCCTCTCGCAGGTACTCTCCGGTTTGGGGAAAGGTTTCCGCACTTCTTTCCCATCAGAGTGGTATCAAAGCCAGGTTCTGGAATTCAGAAGGAGTGTCAGTAGTTGACAGAGAAAACCAGAGAGGAGAGATGGACGCGAAGCCGGTGCGCATGGTGAACCTGAACGGCACCAATTATCACTATTGGCGGAGCAAGATGAAAGATTTGCTGTCCGTCAAGAAGCTGCATCTGCCCGTATTTGCATCCGAGAAGCCCAGTGATAAATCCGAGGAGGACTGGACATTCGAGCATATACAGGTGTATGGGTACATACGGCAGTTTGTGGACGAGAACGTGTACAACCACGTTGCCAATATTGAGCACGCGAAGACGTTGTGGGATAAGCTGGAATCCTTGTATGCGAAGAAGACCGGGGTAAACAAGTTGTTCCTGATCCGAACGATGATGGGTCTGCGATACAAGGATGGGGTGTCTATTTTGGATCACTTGAGTGAGTTCCAGGGCGTGGTTGACCAG